>APFE030053088.1:8248-18497 GCA_000404065.3 Pinus taeda | reverse complement strand
TTTTTATAATTAGATATAAGAAAGGTTAATATTAAAATTAATTAAAGTATTTTTGAGTTACCATTTCAATCAATTAATTAACAATTTTTTCTAATTAAAGTTTGGGCATGAAAAATTTATTTTAAACATTGAATGTTTAAGAATTAATGCTAGCATGCCTAATGGCTGCTCAGAGGTGAACCCTTGACCCACAAACAAGGGGGTCTCATACACCAATTTGACATACGCCAATTTGGTGGCTGGCTTGACCATGACCTTAAAACTAGATAATAATAATAATAATTTATTTACTTAACATGGAGTTGCTATAGCTTACTTGAACTTTATCCTTAATATGATATGAAGCCAAATAAGAACTCAAAATCCTTTATTAAATGGCTTTTAATTCAAGAAAACATGATAACCACTATTACATGAAGTGTACATAAATATGGAGTTGGTAATTGTAAATAAGGGTAATTGGTGAAATTACAAAAATATTATGAAAATCTTACTAGGTTTGAAGTTTTAAAATAGTATGAAGATGCAAAAAAGAGGTACTAGGATATGTACCTCTAGATTGGAAAAGTGAGACAATACAATTTAAATGCATTGAAAGCAAAGAAAAACCCCAACAACCAAATAAATCTATGTCAATTTAATGCATAAAGAAATGAAATTATTTCAATTACAATGATGATCCAATACATTCAATATATGTTATTATTAACATTAATTTATATGGAAAACAATATTTTTTTTCTAAGTTGAAGTGAATGATATTTTTTTTTGTGGATAAAAAGGCTTTGATTTGAAAGTTAAATATATCAATAATGATATAGTTCTTTAAACCTATAGACAAAATGTTTTTTAAAGTGGCCACTTTCTAAAGAAAAGATCCAATTTGAAAAGTAGTTGTGTGGAACAACATGTGCACGTAGTAGGGAATGTGTGCAGAATAAAGAATGTGTGGAAAATGGGTATGTGAGAAAGAAATAGTGTACGGAGAGAATGTGGTAATTATGTTTACAGGGATGTGTTCCATATATATATAGATATGATCCTTTACATATTTAAGTGGTGCTAATACTCAACATTTTTGTTTGTTTGTTTGTCAAGTGATCTATGTTTATTCAGACTTGACCTGTGGCTTGAGAAACTATGATCGAGGGACATCTAAGCCATCAAATCACCTGGGGATCACACTCAGCTTGAGCCACACCAGCCTTAAGCTGACTGTATTTTTAGCTTATCTCCTACCCTAACACATGCGCAACAACCTCCATGATGTTTGATCCTGGGTCCCCTTGCTAATGAAGTCCATCCTCAGCCAGTTGTGCTAGTGAGACTTAATTTTAAGAGCATATATATATAATTTTTTTTTAAAGTACTTTTATAATTAATATATTAAAAATAATATTAAAATTAATTAAAGTAATTTTTAGTTACCATTTCAATCAATTAATTAGTGATTTTTGGCTTATTTAAGTTTGGGGCAAAAATCTATTCTAAACCATAAATGTTTAAGAAGTAATGCTAGCATTAGTTCATTTAACATGGAATTGCTCTAGTTTTCATGAAATTTATCCTAAGTATGGGCTCGATATGAGGCCAAATAAGATCTCAAAATTATTTATTAGATGGCTTTTAATCCAAAATAAATTGGTAACCACTATTACATGAAGTGTACACAAATATGGAATCAGTAATTGTACATAGGTGTAATCAGAGAAGTTAGAAAAATATTATGAAAATATTACTAGGCTTGAAGTTTAAAAATAGTATTAAATGTAAAAAAGAGGTACTAGGATTTGTACCTCTAGATTAGAAAAGTGAGACAATACAATTTAAATAAATTGAAATCAAAGGGAAACTCCAACAACTAAATAAATCTATGCCAATTTAATGCATAAATAAATAAAACTATTTCAATTGCATTGATGGTCTAATACATTTAATATAAGTTAAATTATAAGTTATTATCAACATCAACTTATATGAAAAGCAATAATTTTTCCTAGGAATTTGACGTGGAATGGTATTTTTTTTTGGTGAATAAAAAGGTTTTGAGTTGAAAGTCAAATATATCAATAATGATATAGTTCTTTAAAGCTATAAAAAATGTTTTTTAAAGTGACCATTTTTTAATAAAAGATCCAAGTGTAGAACTTGTTGTGTGGAACAACATGTGTATGTAGTCGATGATGTGTGTGGAATAAAGAATGTGCAAAATACAGGTACATGTGAGACAACAAGTGAGATGGGTATATGTGAGACAACAAGTGTGTAGATGATCTAGGTGGATATTGGTGGCCACCTGCCTATTCCACCTAGATCTCTAGTTGGTTTCATATGTTTCCTTGTTTATTACAGCATTTACTATTTTTAGTATTTTTTCGGGTCCTAAACTTTGGGAGCAATTTTGACCCCCTAAACAACGTTTTTTTGAAGTTTGCAGCAAGGAACAAACCTGCTAAAAATCCTATATCACTTAGAGAGATATTTCCAACAAGGTATCGTACGCACCAAACGAAGATAATATGACCAAGCTACAATCCCGGGAAGTTGGCTTCTAAACTATACCCAACGAGGCCCATAAACTCTCGGCATTCCTTCTCCTGGAGTTAGGGTTTTGGTGGTTTAGAGTTTTCCCTTATTTTTCAATAATAAATAGGCCCTTGAGTCTCATTGTAACACATTTCAGAGGCATGTAGCTGCCACATCGCTTCTGAGAGCTAAGCTACCATCGCTCAAGCAAGTCTTACTTCCATTATATTTGTAAGCATATTTTAGTATTTGATATTAATGAAAGATAGTGTTATTTCTACTGCATATTTGTATTTATAGTTATATCTGTAATTTTTTGTGTTCCTATTTAAGTTTAGATTAGTGTATCAGAATGGTCTTCTCCTTCTTTGTTTTTCTTTGCATGTCCCCAATGAGGTCGAGATATAAGGAGTTAGGGCTCAAACTGGTCAAACCTTTGCAAGACCAACCTTGAAAATCCTGACGGCCTCCCATGGCGGAAGAGAAGAAAGATGAGGGGGCATAAGATCCTTTTTAAATATTGCTCGAAGAATTACTCGAGCGATACATGAATGTGATGATGGACAACTTTGCTCATATCCTTCTACGGATTCCCAAAGGTGACACATCTTCTTCCAGTAGCTACTATGGAAGCGCCACACCCTTTAAGGTACAAGTTAACTTTCACATCACCATATTTGAAGGAGATAGATGCAGACACCGTAGATAAATGGTTAAATCTTCTAAAAGGATATTTTTCTGTTCATGATTTTTCTAGCCGAGAAAGCATTACTTTTACACTTCTCAAAATTTCCCCCCATGTCAAGAACTGGTGGGAGACCAACTATGAGAAGAAGGACAAAAGTACACCTTCACTATTTTCAGTTTCACCCACTTGGAATTCGTTCTGGGATGCCATCAAGGAGTAGTACTACCCTATCGAGAGCTATGAGGATAAATACATAAAGTGGACCACACTGCGGTAGGGGAGGGACCAAGACATGCCAGAGTTTACCAATGCGTTCCATACCCTTCACACGAAGTTCAGTATCTAGGATTCTGAGTGACATTTGGTACTCAAGTATTGTGGCTTCCTGCACAGGTACATCCAAGACGAGATGGAGTTCGTGGACATATCCTCGCTCAGCATGGCATACTGATACACTGCCAAGATTGAGCAAAAGTTTAAACATAAGAAGTGATACTTTGGATCTACGAATCCAAAGCATTGGAAAGGCGCCCCCAAACCGTAGAGAAAAGGATAAAGCCAAGGAGAGGCGACCTAAGACAACCCACTAAAGTTGTAATAAAAGAACAACACCATGAAGGAAAAGAAGGACATAGAAAAATGGTGTGAGTTTCATAATAGCTCCACTCATAACACAAGTGAGTTTTATACCAAGAAGTCACTTGGTGACCAAAGTGAAGGCTTTCGAATCAAATTCGTGTTCTGACTTTGAGTTAGAACTCGACAAGGGAAATGACAAAGGGAAGCAGATCATTGATGTGGAGCCCAGTTCCACCATGGCCATTACTAAGATACAAAATAATGAACCTGAAGATCTAAAGGAGGGGGAACACCACTTCCACTCACAAATGTGGGTGAAGGGTTCTCCGCTGCAATTCATTGTCGGTAGCGAGAGCCAAAAGAACCTCATTTCAATAGAGGTCATGAAATGGCTGGGCCTACCGACTACAACACATCCACAACCGTACACCATCAAGTGCCTTCACCAAGGATGAAATCTTCGCGTCAGCCAGTAGTGTCGCCTTCCCTACAACATCAAGCCCTTCACGGATGAGGTATTATGTGATGTTTCCCCTCTTGAAGTTTGTGATGTATTATTAGGACAACCATTCTTGTGGAAGCGTCATGTTGTATATGAGTCTAGAACTCGCCCTATGATTATTACTTTGGGAAATAAGTTGTACAGGATATCGGAGGTAGCCCCGCCTACCACCATGTCCTTGATCACTGCAAAGCAATGCAGTAAGCTCATTTCAAACACCATGAAATTTGCTTTCGTTATGATCTACCCTCAGGGAAAGAAGAAGATCATGGTCATGACTTCCAGACAGGGCTCCTCCGCACAACATCATTAGATGGAGAAGGTTGTGGAGGAGTATAGGGACATTTTCTCCTCCCCTACGAAGGTGCATCTGCGATGTCAGGTCAAGCACTCCATCGATTTGACCCTAGGTGTGCCGCTTCCCAATGGAACGATATATCAATGCTCTATTCTGGATAATGATGAGATCAAGAGGAAGATTCAGGACTTCTTACATAAAGGGCACATCAGGTCAAGTTCATCACCTTGTGGGAGCCCAATTGCATTGGTAGAGAAGAAGGATGGGACCTAGAGACTTTGTCTTGACTATCAAGCGTTGAACAAGATCACTATAAGAAATAGGTACCCAATCCCACAGATTGATGGCCTTCTAGACTAGCTCAAGGGAGCCAAATATTCCAGCAAGATTTATTTGGAGTTTGGTTATCACCGGGTTCCTATCGAACCGTCCGATGTGTTTAAGACTGCCTTCAAATCTAAGGAGGGTCTTTTAGAATGTTTGGTCATGCCTTTCGGGTTGATGAATACCCCCCCAAACCTCATGAGATTGATGGACGACATCTTGAAACCCTTCACTAATGCATTCATTGTGGTGTATTTAGATGACAAATTAATCTTTAGCCATTGTTGGGAAGATAACCTCCCCCATATTCGATAGGTTCTCCAAACCTCGTAACAACATAAGTTGTGTGCCAATATGGAGAAATGAACTTTTGGCATGACTCGGGTTCAATATTTGGGGTACATAATTGATGAGTAGGGTGTGCATGTGGACCCAACCAAAATACAGGTCATTCGGGATTGGCGAGCCCCAACAACTCTAACAGAGCTCTATAGTTTTCTGGGTCTTGCCAATTTCTACTGTAGGTTTATTTTGGGGTTCTCTCATATCACTTGACCTTTAAGTCAAGTCACCAAGAGTGGAGAGAAAGAAAATTTCTTTTGGTATGGAACCCAAGAGAATGCATTTGCTGAGTTAAAGCATCACCTCTGCTCTACACCGATGTTCACATTACCATAGATGCAACAACCATTTGATATTGAGGCAGAAGCCTCCAACTATGCTATTGGTGCAGTTCTTACTCAACAAGGGCATCCAATGGCTTACCATAATGAGACACTTTCAGACATAGTTTGAAAGCAACCCACCTATGAAAAATAAATTTATTCTATTGTGTGGGTCTGTTGTTAATGGAAGCATTGCATTTTGGGGAAGGAAACGATCATCCACACAGAACTCCAACCCCTATAGTTCATACAGACACAAGGGAAGTTGTAGAATGATCGCCATCAGAAATGGTCCACATACTTGCAACAGTTCCATTTGAACATTTATTATAAGAAGGGTAGCACCAATAACGTTTCACAATGCCTCAACTGACCACTAGACATGGTGTTGATCACTATGTTCAACTCATGTGGGAACGAGACTTCGGGGTGGCCACATATTTACAAGAGTGATCTAGAGTTCGGAAGCACATACTAGATACTCTTGGAAGGTAAGAAAGTTCCAAATTTTCACCTTTAGGATGCACTGTTATGCCACATGGGCCATATCTGTATTCCTTCAAGTGAGCATGTCAAGATGATTTGGGAGGTGCACAATGGTCTGGTCGCTAGACATTTTGGAGTAGAGAAAATACTGGCAGTACTGCAAAAGTATTTTATTGGCCCAACCTTCGTCAAGATGTTGGGAAGTACATTCGATCGAGCACTGCCTGCACCATTTCTAAACCAACCATTAAGAAGAAAGGCCTATATAATCCTCTGCCTACTCCTACTAGACCTTGGGAATCCATCTCCTTGGATTACATGTCAAGCCTTCCTTCTACTAAGCATGGCAATGACTATGTTTTCGTGGTTGTCGACAAATTCTCTAAGATGGCCATTATGGCAACTTGGAAGAAGAGTATCACAATAGAGACCACTACTAAGCTCTTCTTTTAGCGAGTGTGGGTACACTTTGGGATCCCACAATGCATTGTCTCAGATTAGGAAAGAAGATTCCTAAGTGATTTTTGGTCAAGTCTTTGGTCAGTGCTGGATACCAAACTTACTAATTCCACAACATTCCACCCCCAAACTGATGGGCAAATGGAGGTTGTCAACAGGATGATCATGCACATTCAACATATGTAAAACTTGAATCATCCACGCACATGGGATGAAAACCTCCCATATGTCCAACACAACTACAATAGAGCTCTCCATAGCTCAACATGCCATAGCCCCTTTCAGGTAGGGTTGGGATTTCAACCATTATGTCCCATTGATGTCGCCATACCATTTGCAACCACTTAGGAAGATTCGACTCGCATCTAGTTTGAAGCTGATAGGGCTAACAACTTCATTGAGCACATTCAACACATCCACCAATAGGTCCACGATTTATTAGACATATCCAATGCTAAGTACAAGCAACACCATGATCAACATTGTGTGTCGCACAAGTGTCAGGTGGACCACAAAGTTTGGCTAGATTTGCAGAAAGAGTACCTAGTTGGACCCCACCATAAACTTCGCTTGCTCCGATATTGGCCATACACCATCACCAAGGTTGTAGGGCACAATGCCTTTGAGCTCAACATTCCATCATTGCTTGGTCTACACCTAGTGTTCAATGTAGACCGCCTTCAACCATACTTTCCACCATTTCCTGACACATCCGACATTACAGAACAACTCACACCAACAAAGTTAAACCCACACTATATGGAACATGCCACAAATGATTAGATCATGGACACGCAGATCAAGAAAACTCACCAATAGAGGATCTAGCTATACCGGATTGTCAAATCAGGTTAACTCCTTCATTAGGGAAAGTGGTTCACTAGGGACCAAGTGCAACATAAATTTCATCACCTCATGGAGGCTTTGACTGTAATGGGGACCATTTCTTCCTAAGGAGGGAGGATTGATCTATGTGGATATTTTTGGCCACCCACCTATTCAACATAGACCCCAAGTTGGTTTCATTTGTTTCCTTGTTTATTGCAGTGTTTACTATTTTTAGTATTTTTTCGGGTCCTGAACTTCTGGATTAGTTTTGACCCCTTAAACGATGTTTTTTTTAGGTCTACAGTAGGTCCGTGACCATAGACACATACCTACCACAAATCTTATAGTACTTGGAGAGATATTTCCAACAATGTATCATAAGCACCAAACATAGATAATATGACCAAATTACAACCCCGGGAAGTTGGCCACCCAACTAACTGCAATGGGGCCCACAAACTCTTGCCATTCCATCTCCTAGGGTTATGGTTTTCGTTGTTTAGGGTTTTCCCTTGTGGTCAAATAATAAATAGGCCCTTGAGCCTCATTGTAACACAGTTCAGAGGTATGTAGCCATCAGCCACATCTCTTCTCATAGATAAGCTACCATTGCCTGAGCTACTCTTATTTCTATTTTGTTTGTAAGCATATTTCAGTATTTCATATTAATGAAAGGAAGTGTACGAATGCGTTAAGTATAATTATAGTGTATGTGTTCCTCACACACACACACACACACACACATATATATATATATGGGGTTCTAACATTCAACATTTTAAAAATATTAAAACAATATAATTTTAATTCTTAAAAGTGAAAGGTATATTCATATTTTAATAATCTTAAGAGTATATATTTTTTAACTAGAAGGAAAATTATTTAATAATTAAATATAATAAAAGATTAATAATTCATAAATATTTAAGTATTTGATAACACTCAATATTTTAAAAATTTATTGAAATATTACAATATTTATATAGAAATCAAATACAAGTTAACCATGTAGATTTTTTTATTTCTAATATATATTATTATTTTTTTAATTAGGTTGATTTTAGGCCTTAGACCAACTTGTTTATTGGGAAGTTTAATTCCACCAAAGTGATTTTTATTCTTTCATACCTTTCCCATGAAGTTTGACCCCAATTGATCTACACCACACCACACACACATAATTAATTATATATAAAAGTTAAATAACAATATAAAAAATATAAAAGATATTAATATAAAATGCATTCTCCACAAGGCACGCACATGCCACACATATAATTAGTTATATATAAAAAAAAAATTAATAAAATATAAAATATAAAAGATAATAATATAAAATGCATCTCCACAAGGCCCAAATATGATCCCCTTCACCAATCTAATGATGAGATTTTACCATAATTTTATGAAAGTTAAAAGTAAAAGCCATGTAAAACTAGTTATTACCAACGTCAGTTTATATTAAAAGAAAAACTTTTTTCAAAGAAGTTGTAGTGGAATGACATGTTTTTTTTGTGAAGAAACAGTCTTTGAGTTGAAAGTCAAATATATCAATAATGATTTAGTTCTTTAAACGTATATATCAAATATTTTTTAAAGTGACCTTTTTGTTTAGAAAAGATCTAGGTGTTGAAGTGGTTGTGTGGAACAACTGGTGTAAGGAGCAGGGATGTGTGTGGAATAAAGGATGTGCGGAAGATGGGAAGGGAATGCAGTAACCCTGCTTATACATCCAACATACAAATGTTCTTAGGAGTTTGCCCTGGATACATAATTTTATGTATTAAAAATTTAAAAGTAAAAAATCATGTAAAACTAGTTATTACCAACATCAATTTGTATGAAAATCAATACATTTTTCTAACAAGTTGTAGTGGAATGATTATTTGTTTAGCCAAGAAAAAATATTTGAGTTGAGTTAAAAAATTAAAAGTAAAAAATCATGTAAAACTAGTTATTACCAACATCAATTTGTATGAAAATTAATACATTTTTCTAACAAGTTGTAGTGGAATGATATTTTTTTTAGCCAAGAAAAAATATTTGAGTTGAAAGACAAATATATCAATAATTATATAGTTCTTTAAACCTATATAAAAATGTTCTTTAAAGTGACTTTTGTTTTGGAAAAGATCCAAGTTTGGAAGTAGATATCTGAAACAACAAGTGTACATAGTCGGGGACGTGTGTGAAATAAATGATGTGCCAAAGATGAGTATGTGTAAGAGAACAAGTGTGCGGAGGGAATGTGGTAACTGTTCTTATAGAGTGACATTCAACGTATTTTATAGTTAGTGGTTTCAATCAATTAATTAGTGGTTTTGGCTTATTAAAACTTGGGGCCAAAAAAACCTATTCTAAACATTAAATGTTTAAGAAATAATGCTAGCATAAGTTCATTAAAAATGAACTTTAGATTTCTCTCATCTGCTTGAAATTTATCCTAATTATGGCTTCGATATGAGGCCAAATAAAATCTCAAAATCATTCACTAGATGGAAAAACATGTGTAAGAATTTCATAAGCGGGGAAAATTATTCAATTGAATATAAAAGGAAAACGTTGGTTAAAAGCATAACGTCTCATTAAGAAATACTTTTTTCTAAAAAGTTGCAGTGAAATGATATTCTTTTTGGTGAAGAAAAAATCCTTGAGTTGAAAGTCAAATATATCAATAAAGATATAGTTCTTTAAACCTATATACAAAATGATTTTAAAAGTGACCATCATTTTTAGAAATGATAGAAATACAAAAATAACTATTCAGAGCAACAAATGTACAGAGTTAGGAACAATGTGCAGAATAAAGTATGTGCAAAAGAACAAGTGTGTAGAGTGAATGCATTAATTGCACTTACAATGCATGCTCTCTCTCTCTCTCTCTCTCTCTCGAT
>APFE030053079.1:8679-22874 GCA_000404065.3 Pinus taeda | reverse complement strand
TCTCTTTTTGAAGTTTGACATGAAGAGCAGAGGTATGAGGCTTGACAAGGAGGATAATATGACTATTAATGGAGCCATATTAACTGCAGATAGTCATGGTGACAAATTTCAGTGTAACACATACTTACTCCGATTTCTCTCTAATTATAAGGAGTTTTGGTCTGGTTTTTTGTTTGCAAGTGTCATCATCTTTTTGCTAAAAACACACAAGATTTATTGATTGGAATCTTGGCTACCCTGAGTTATCATAGCAGAAAGATTGTTATCAATCTTTGTGTTCAACTTTGCTTTTTGGTGACTTTTTGTTTGCTTAATGAAATCGATTTTTATGACCATTTACTTCTTTGTTTCATCAAAGTTGTCATTTGAGACTTTCTTGAAATTGTCTTTTTGATCTCTTTTGGTCTTTGTTACCAAAGCTTTCCTTGCTGCCTTCAATTGTTAAAAAGCCTTTTTAAAGCACATTTATTTTTTGTTAAGTTTTCATCCTTTGTGAGGTGTCAACTTGCAAAAAGTGTTTCTTGCTTTTTGTTTCAATCGCAAAGTGTCAATTTTGTTGAGAGCGTTTTCAAAAAAGACTTTTTTGTTGCTACTTTGAAGTGAACTTTTTGAAAAAAAATTGTTTTTCTTTCTTGAATTTTCTTTTCATTTAGTTTCCTTTTGGTGAATGAAAGTGTTTTTTGTTATCTTGAGTTTGCTTTTAGTATTTAGACGAATCCTAGTATCTTATATTCCATCTAAATATAGTAAGTGGCAAAAGAAAATTTGATAAACAAAACAACTTTCATTTCTTGTTAGAGTAGTTTTCAATCTTGCATCAAGTATTTAGTGTTGCATTAGGATAGATTTGCATCTCTTTAGGCATAAAATAGTTTTGTTAACTTTTGAGTGTGAAGTGTGAATGAAAAGAAAAGAAAATAAAAGTTTGTTTCATTAGAAGCTTCCTTCTGAACCTTGTAGAGGTTACTTTTCATCGAAAAACAATGACAAAGTGCATATGCATATAGTCAAGTTTTATTAATCTCTTCTGCGTCGAAAAATAACACCACTAGTTTCACTTCCATCATCCTTTGACTTAAAGAACAACCCTTAAAATCAAGCGCTAATTAAAATCAACTAGAACTTTTTCTTTTAAGTTAAATACATAAACAAGTTCTAGGATTTTAGGGCCTTGGAATAGGTGAGTGGAGAGTTAACTCTCCAAGGCCATATTAAACGTCAAAACATAGGAGTCTGATTAAAGAGAGAAAATCCAATAGCGTTAGGAAGACCAGGAAAGCTCTGGATCTGGGAGTTAAGCACGAGGGTTTGTGAAGACAAGGAAGAGAGATATCCCCTCTCCTACTTGTCCGAACTTACCTCATGATTGTTCCGCTTGGCTTCTGTGATGAGTTGGTGTCCTTAGTTGCCACTCCTAGGAAACTACATAGGTGGCTACGGAGGGGAATCCCATGGCACCTGAGGTCGACGTTGTATCACTCTCAACAGCTCTACTGGAGGGCACCCTTGCGAAGCTTGGGGGCTTGCACCGGCATAGACTGTTGTTAGGAGGTCAGCGTAACTTCCTCTGATACCTTCACTGATAGGCCTGGGCCCTCATCATCCCAGAATATCTTCGGAAGGCCCTTTATTTTCCAATTTCTCGTATTTTGGTGTCCGGTCCTAATCACCCAGAGCGGAAATACTTGGAAGTTGTTTTGATTGGCTGTATCTTTAGGGACTTTTTAGTGGGTGCTCTGTGCTCATAGTCGGCCTAGCTTTAAATTTTTTGAGTCTTTAGTTAGATTTTAAACAAAGAATTCAAAGTGGCTGATCGATCTCCCAGACAGTCTCGAAGACTTCGTGGTCTCTCGCCACCAAGTTTAGAGCCTTCTCAGAGAAGGCGCAGAGGTAATAATACCGGTGGGTTTCGTCCCACTACAATTGATGCATCGGGGATTGATCCTCCCCTCGGGGGCAATAGTATTGAAGAAAGGCCTGGTACTTCCGTAGAACAAGAAAGGAACACACTAGTTCCTTCTCAAGTTCGCTTACAAGCGGAGGATAGTATTGAGGTAGAAGAACTTTCAGAGTTGTTAGCGGCTCCGAATTCTCCCCTACCATCAAGTCATCCACATGTATTGCAATATGTTGGGAATCCGTCGCAAAGACCGTCAAGTCCACGTTACGCTACGCACTTACCTTCGATGACCACTACGGGAAGCATGGCTTCTACTAGTGCTACGACTGTACAGACTCCTATATATGTACAAGGGGGTGGAACTATTTCCATCACCTCTGTCTCTTTATTCAGATCTTTTACTAGCACGTCTGTTGTTGGTTCTACCTCCATTCCGTCCATGAGTGGAAATTCCCAAACAAATGCTTTCGGTTCTGGGTATTTCCCCTTTGGCGCCCATTCACAGGGCATTCCCTCAGCTCCATTCGGGGCCGCCACATCCATGATGAGTGGGTCAGCTTCGTTCCAAGGTTTTCCATTCAGAAGTGGTCATACACCACATACCAACCCTACGGTAGGATCTATGCCTTTTTCTTCAGTAGGACAAAGCAGCAATCCTTTCCAAGGTTGGAATAACCCTGGGCTTAGTAGTGCCGGAACTGGGAATCCATTCTTCGGCCAATATGGGAACAGGCCATATACCACGGTTAGTTCATTCCAAAGTTTTCCTCCCCTAGCTATGGCTTGGAGTCCATATCAGGGGTTATCAACTCCTTACAATCCTTTAGGAGGAAACTTTGTTGGGTATGGTGGATATACAGCCGAAGTTGGTCAAACTCTGAATTTTGTTGGGTCACAAGGCCTCCCTTTTGGCTTAGCAGGTTCTACTGGTTACTTCGGGCAGCCTCGTGCCTCCCAAAATCTAGGCCAATCTTTCCAGAGCTTCGGGACTGCCGCCCAGTCAGGGTGGAATCCCCAAGCCCTGCCTAGACTTCCGTTTCTGGAAATGTTAAACTTGCCAGACCTCACTAAGTTAACTAATGACCCAATCAAGTATAGTCTGGCCTGGCCTCCGGTCCCAACTAAACTCCCTTCGGATATTCCAAAATTTGAAGGGAAAAGCGGTGAGGATCCGGGCGACCACGTAACCACGTTCCACTTATGGTTCTCATCGTACTCCCTGATCGACGACTCGGTTAGGTTGAGATTATTTCAACGCACCTTAAATGGAAACGTGGCTAAGTGGTATATAGAGTTTCTTGGGGGTAGCTTTACATCATTTGTCGACTTAGCCAATGTATTCTTGACCCATTTTCAGTTGCCCGTCCGGTATGATGCCGAAACCGAACTACTGGCTACTTTTCGTCAGGATAGGGCAACTCACATTTCCGATCACATTCAGGAATGGAGACGGAGAAAGAGGCTCATTAAAGCCGATATCCCTCCAGGTTTCCATCTCGAGTGGTTCTTGAAGTCTTTGGTACCTGAGATCTCCAAAGATGTCTCCATGTCTGGGGTATATTCCGAGGAGCAAGCCATTTTTAGGGCCCAACAATTAGAATTGATTTACTCTCAGTCTGGGATCCTAGAAAAGTACTTGCCAGACGCTCCTGGGTCTAAGGTTGACGTAGCTAAGCTGAAGCCAGGTCCCCACGCGGATGGTATTGTTAGGTTAGTAGACACAAATACGGTGAACTTGTTGAATCAATTGCAGCAGTTGTGTTTACAAATTGCTTCTAACAACCAAGCCACATCGTCTAATCCTTCCGCTTCCAAAACTTCTTCAATTAATGCCATCCAATCAGATAATCCCAAAGGAAGTCAAAATTCCAATGGGAAAAAGAAAGGACGAGGTAAGAAAAAGAACCAGGATGGGAAGCCTCATGTAAACAAATCTGGAAATAATGCTGGTGGGGGTAAAAATGAGTCGAAAAACAAAGTTAAGTTTCCATGCAAGTTATGCGGTGGAGACCATTTAACTCATCTTTGCCCCAAGATTGAAGACGCTCAGCACTTGTTAGGGCAGCAAGGGACTTCTAGTTCCCAAACTGTGTTAACTAACCCTTTTCCCCAAGGGCAGAAACTTCTTGCTGGCACGAGTTCAAACCTGGGACCTCCGCAGGGGGCAACCAGGAAGTGGAAAAATCATCAAATGTTTTCATGATGGGTTCTAATGTCCATGTGGCTACTCAGTCACGTGATTACGGTGAAGCCGAAACTTCCAAGGATAAGGCTGTTCCTGGAAGTACTGACCTTCATATCGAGCGACCCCTTGTCGAGACTATACCACGGATACCGAAAGGTTCCGCTAAACGCGTGACAATTAATCCTAATTCTAGGGCCGCCCAGAATTACTCCATTGTGGAAGATCTGGCTCAGAGTCCGTGCACTATGTCCACTTTAGAGGTTCTCCAGTTGTGTCTGGCTCAGAGAAGTGCTTTACTTTCTGCAATAGGGGCAGTAAATCCAGCTAATTCTTTAGTGCTCACTTTCGACATGTTAAATGTCAAAAAGAGACTCCCTCATCACATGGCTTTTCAAATAAAGTCTTCATATCGGAAAATTAACATTTTTCGAACCGTTATTGATGAAGGGGCTTCCACGTGCGTCATGTCGATGTCATGTTGGAAGGCTATTGGATCACCTTCGGTCGTTCCTTCACCTACCGTCTTGACTGCATTTGATGGCCATTCTCATAAGCTGCATGGGATTATCCCGGCCTTTCCTATATGTGTTGGGGGGAAGGTCATTAATATTGAAGTGGAAATCGTAGATGCTAACCTAGATTATAATCTCCTCCTAGGAAGGAACTGGGTATACGAAATGGACGCCGTTGTTTCGACTCTGTTTCATGTCATTTGCTTTCCTCATGAGGGGAAAATCGTAAAGGTGGATCAATTAGATTATTCTCCAGTTGATCCTCAAGCAACTTCCGACTCTACTGTTCCTTTAGTGGATAACCCTCGTCCGCCTACTGAGAATCTAGGAGTAGGGATGTATTCCTCGTTGATGGGTACCTTTGAGTTTCCCTCTCCTATAGCAAAAATCAATGTTATTTCATCATCTAGGGAGTTTTCTCGAGATGGGTTCTTTCGAACTCATTATTTTTCGGACCCCTGGACCTTGCCTTCACCTATGACCACATTAGTTGAAGGACAAGAGAATGGAATGGCATTCCCTATATCTGCAGCTGAGCTTAGATATCAGTCTATCGTGAACTCTGCAGAAGACCATTCTACTCCTTTTTCCGAAGAGGAGTTAGATGGCGATGTGGCCCCTGCTTGGAGCCTTGATTCTACCTCTGCTTTGGACTGCTTGGATTCAGTTTTACGATCGGAAGAAGCAATTCTTGAAGTAATGATGGGTATAGATCGACCTTGGGAAGATTTACACCATCGTTCATACTTTCTTCCTCCATTGCAAGAGGTAGAGTCTAGATTCTCCGAGCTATGTTCTAGTGATGTTTATACGGTCTCAAACCCTTTGGCTCCAGCACACGTTCGTGTCGAAGGTAATATGTCGGTGATTTAAAAAAAAATACCTATAAACATCTCTAGGGACCCTAACGCAATTGAGAATCTCTTCATCGGAATTGAGTGTTCCCCTAAAGAAATTCAAATTTACACCGACCTGTTTAAAGAATTTCGGGATGTATTTGCTTGGTCTTATGAGGAAATGCCTGCCATTGACCCATCTATAGTTCAACATGAGATCAAGACGTACGAAAACATGAAACCTGTCCATCAAAGGCTTCGGCCGATCAACCCTAGGAAAGCAGCAGCTATCAAAGCAGAAGTGGAGAAGCTGCTAAAGGCGGGTTTCATATACCCTGTTCCTCTTACTGATTGGGTTTCCAACCCAGTCCTTGTAGATAAAATCCAAGGAACAATCCGAGTATGCATTGATTTCAGGGACCTAAACAAGGCTTGTCCTAAGGACAATTACCCCACACCATTTATTGATCAGATTATCGACGAGTGTGTAGGTAATGATATTTTTTCCTTCATGGATGGATTCTCCAGTTATAACCAAATTTCTATCCGTCCTGAAGACCAACATAAGACGGCCTTCATTTGTCCCTGGGGTACCTTTGCATATAGAAAGATGCCTTTTGGTCTTAAAAATGATGGAGCTACCTTTCAGCGGGCCATGTCTTATGCTTTCCATGACATTAAGCATATCATCGAAGCATACTTAGATGATCTCGCTGCTCGTTCTCAGAAGAGGACTGATCATCCTATCCACCTTCGAATGGTCTTCGAACGATGTCGTTTTTACAAAATCTGGTTGAATCCCAACAAGTGCGTTTTCGCGGTTACATCCGATCGGTTGTTAGGGTTCATCGTGTCGAACGAAGGGATCCAGGTAGATCCCTTCAAGGTTGAGGCAATAGTTCGGTTGCCTCCCCCGTCTTCAATCCGTCAACTTCAGAGTCTTCAAGGGAAGGCTAATTTCTTACGGCGGTTTATAGCCAATTATGCCGAGATTACTAGAGGGTTCATGCGGTTGTTACGGAAAGGAGTTCCATTTGTATGGGACGACTTTGCGCAACGATCGTTTGATGCTTTGAAAAAAGCATTAGTCTCTACGCCACTTTTGAGTCCACCGGATTATGGCAGGGACTTTCTTTTATATCTCGCGGTAGCATAATCAACCATTGGTATGTTCTAGTTCAGGAGGACGATGCTCTCACCGAGCACATGATTTATTATTTGAGCCGAGGCTTAATAGGCCCTGAACTTCGCTATTCTCCGGTAGAGAAATTAGCCTTGGCAGCTGTTCATGCTATCCAGCGGCTCCATCATTATATCTTGCTACGCAAAACTTTTGTCTTAGCGGCAGTCAATCCGTTTCAATTTGTCCTCAGTAGACGATAGATTTTCTAATATGGTCATCTTGATTGCGTGTAAAAAAAAGTATCACAACAGAAGCCACTACCAATCTCCTCTTCGAATGAGTGTGGCTACATTTTTGGGTCCTGTAGAACGTCACATTAGATTGGGATAATAAGTTCCTAAGCATTATGGTTGAGCCTCTGGTCATTATTGGACATGACACCAAATCAACTGCCTTCCACCCCTAGGCTGATGGCTAAACAAAGATCGTCAAAAGGATGATCATGTACATTTTGCGCATGTAGAACTCCAAGAATTCATGCACATGGGATGAGAGTCTCCCCTATATTTAGCACAATTACAAAATATCTCTCCATAGTTGAATTTACCATAACCCCTTTCAGGTGGGCTTGAGATTTCAATAATTAGGTGCCATTGATGTCGCACTACCCCTTGCCACTAAACATGCATAATTTGCACATGTTTAATATGAAGTCGTTAAAGCTACCATGTTTATTAAATGGATTTAAAACATCTTATATTAGGTCCATAATATCTTGTAGAAATCCAATACTAAGTATAAACAACACAATGATCAACATTGGGTGCCACACAAGTTTCAAGTGGGAGACAAGGTCTTGTTGCATATGTAGAAGGAATGCCTTGCAGAGGCCCATCAGAAACTTCAAAAACTATGGTATGGAACTTATACAACCACCAAGGCTATTGGCAACAACACTTTTGAGCTAAGTATCCCTGATTACTTTGCTTACACCCAGTGTTCAATGCGAACCATCTTCGATCATACTTTCTGCCATTGTTGGACACATAAGAAATTACAGAGCAACGAACACTAAAAGAGATTAAACTAGATTGAATTTAAGAGGCTACAAATGATTAGGTCATAGAGACACAAATTAAGAGCACTCTCCAATAGCGGGTCCAACTGTATCAAGTTGTCAAAGCAGGCTAGCTCTTGCACTAAGGCAAGTGGCTCACTAGGGGCCAAGTTCAACAAAAGTTTCCCCTTATCATGAAGGCACACAATATGATGGATACCATTACTTCCTAAGAGGGGAGGAATAATCCAAGTGGATATCGGTAGCCACCCACCTATTCCACTATCATGACACAAGTTTCTTATTTTAGTAGTTTTCTATTTTTGGTAGTTTTCAGTCCTGAACTTCTAGAGTCATTTTAAGGCCCTAAATGATTTTTTTTAAGGAAACGGGCCAGCTACAACTATTGTCAACAATCATAAATTCTACTACTGGATAGGCCTTTCCAACAGGTTATCGTGCATGTAATAGGCTATTTTGTCGCATTTGGTAAATAGGCTCTCAAACGGGACCAATTCACATCCTTCAACATATTGTTATCATCCCTACACAAAGCCCTATGCATGACTCTATTGAATCCTTGAGTTTTTTTCTCTTGACTGCTGAATTCCCAAGATTTTAAGGCCTAACACATGCTGGCCCTTTATGTGGGGTGTGGAGCTTGATTATCTTCTGTATTCAAAGGTATCGCCACATTAGACCCTAGTTCGTAATAGGGCGGCAACGCCGCCCGTAAAATATTCGCTGCAGGGTGGTCCAGGGGGGATCGGGGGCAGTGCCCCCAAAAATAAAAATAGATGTAAAAATTTCCTTGTAAAATGTTGTAATTTCATAGTCAATCTGGGTCATTCATTAGGCGGAGATCTGATGGTAGAAGTTATGTTTAATTTAGGGTTTTTTTGCCTTACAAGGCAACCCCTCGCTATATATGAAGGAATTTTATTGCGTCTATGTAGATTAGTATTCTGAGTGAGGAAGAGAGAGGAGATTGATAGTGAAGAGGGAATTACAACAGATCTGTTGTAGGTTGTATCTCTTCAGTTTGCTGGATAATATAAAAGGAAGGACTGGCTATTTCTCTATGGACGTAGCCCAAACTGAATGAACCATGTATATCTGTGTCTCTCTTGTTTTATGTGTTTATATTTCTACAATATTTTATGTGTTCCATTGCTCTGTAATATAAAATTTTCTAACACTTTAGGGACCAACGTTGACTACTAGGTTGACCCTCTTTGCATCTACGCTGATCACCAATAGGTTTCTTAGTCTTGGGAGTGCGTTGATTCTAGAAATTCAAGAAAAAATAATAGAATCTTGAAGCTTCCTCTTCCAGAAGATTCTTGAGGTTGTTTCAACCATTTATGATCCAAAGTGGATTTAGTTTTGCCTTCAGATCAAAGTCTTCAAATTTAGTTGAAAGTTGAATCAAATCTAAGTGCTCTTCAATACGATTCCAATGGTGTGAACTTCGCGAAAATCCAAGTTCGGATGAAGAAGTTAAAGCCAGTCAAAGTTTCAAGGCAAACTAGGGCAAAATGAGGAAAAGTCAAAGTCAAATAGTCAAAGTCTATGTTCAGTGATCAACATAGGGTGATGTTAGCAGGACACATGTCGTCTTGGGAATGCACCATATGTCTAGGATGACGTCATCAAGGTTGGTGACGTGTCGTGATTTGATTGGTTGATACAGGTGAATCCAGTGCTGACACATCGTGGCAGCCCAAATTTTCCCAATGTTGGCATGAAATCCAAAAATTTTGGAGGTCAGGGAGGATCGAACCCCTGACCTCCTGGAAAGGCTGAGATCTCGCTGGAACAACACACTAATCGAGCTATGATAAGTCTTGATATCAGAAGGGATATGGTTGTATTTAAGGTTTTGGGATGTGGCCACCAGAAAAGGGTCGAACGGTTAGGGTCTACCCCATGACCATCGATCACCTTACTGGAATATGTATTGCAATATATGTATTAAACCATAGTCATAAACCATATCGCAATGAACCACAACACCATCGCAACAAATATTATCATATAATATACATGTTATATATATTCGTATCAACAACCATGTAAAATGCTAGAGTGTCAGGCGGGGGTTTCGACCTACCGACCTCCCACTATACATATACCAATGCCTTAACACAAGTGCGATAAACAACATACCAAGCGGCGGAACTTGGTATTCAATCCGACTAAAGTTTGTTTAAACTTATGCAGGTGCCAAACCTACCAAAACCACCAGGGCACCTTCCAAAATGGGTTTTGATTGCAGAGAGTGGTTTTCTTGCAGGAAGAGGCGGTTTTTGTAGGTACAAAGTTGGTTTTTGACTTTCCACGGGGTTTGGAGGTCACAGTGGCCAAATATGGTTGAGTTTATACTCGTTTGACTTGAAACTTTGAGCTGGACGCAGTGGTGATGTCCATTTTCGTATTTGAGACTCTGTTTTTGAGCTCATGCCTGTAACAACATTTTGAAGACAAAATAAAGAGGTCAACACTGGAATCGAAAGGATGAGGAGACGTAACCAGAAAGTTTGGTGAACTCGTTTTTTAAATTTGGCTGTGTTGATGTGTTTAAATGTGTTTTCAAATTGTTTAAGTGTTTATGCTATTCGCAATATTTTCAATCCGTTGCTTTAAGTAACATAAGCAAATTCACACATAGTCTATAATACCTTTTTCATTAATGGATCAATTTACCTTGGATAAACATTTGAATCCTATCTGATTCCACCCTGGAGAAATCACCATCTTATCCCTTGAGCTCATCCTTCCATCACTTTTGGATCTCAAGCCTAGATTGGTAAATGGATAAGAATTCATGAACTACCTCCCTCATCTATATATTTACAGCCATCCATGGGCAAGAAGTTGGATTTTCGAGATTGATTCTACCCTCTTTTTGTTTCTTTGTGATTCATTATTCCATGCATTAGGGTGACATAGAGGCATACTTTATGGCAAGGAAAGGACAAGTCAACTCGGGGAATTGTTCTACAAGATCGACTCCTATTTTTGGTTATAACTCTCTCCATTTCTATTATACAAAGAGTAGATTGTTTTCCAATAATATGATGTTATGATTTCATGTATTTAAATACCATGTTGATCTCTTGAATGAAGCGATTGGATTATGCTACATAAATGTCTTAGATATTTGGCTTGTCTTGTTTGATTGTGCACGTTCTATTTATAGTAATTAGAGCTAGGATTGGAGCGTACAAGCCAAGGAAGGAGAGAATCTTGCAATAGATTCTAGGTAGGCCTCATCCCACCATTAAATTACTTTAAGGAAGACATTGTGCCCTTTGATTTTTTTTGTTCTAGGTCAGTAGACCAGACTTAGGGAAGACACTTATGTCTGCAGTCATAGATTATGTATAACAAATTGGCAACCATACTGGGGAACGATTCAATCCCTTGGTGGTTTTTTCTTACCCTTATTGTCTAATTTTCCTCTTGTTTTGATCTTTATAGTTTCACTCAACCCTAATTAGACATAGGAAGACCTGTCATTGAGATTCCACTGCATTTTTTGTGCCTGAACTTGATATTCATTGATCAACACACCCTATGGTCTGGAGACAGTGCGTTGATGTGCACCTAAGCCTTCCTTGCATCTGCATTGCAATGCACCCCAGTCCTCTCTATGCCTGCGTTGCAGAGCACTGGTGTCCCTTAAGCACTTGCGTTGATCCATGTTTCATGCCAAAATTTGCCTTTTTTTGGTTTTATCTCTGTCCAACCTTCTTCCAACTTCTCTTCCTTGTGTCCCTCAGTGGCTTGGTGTTTCTCATAAGCCTCCATATGGTTTGATTTTGGTTTTGATTTCCTTTGATGAAAATTTGTTTAGATTTTCCTTTGTTCTTGTCATTAGGTCATTAGCAATTGGTTTTTTTAGTCATTGAGTACTTGAAAGAATTTGCGTTTTAGTCATCATTATGAAAAGTTTGTTTTTATCAGTGATTATACATGCATCTTAGTTTTCTCTCATTTTGAAAATTAAGAGGAAATTGGAAAAAAAAATCTCTTTGCATTGGCATCTAGGGTTTTATGAGTAAATTTGAATTAGAACAATTACATTTTAGGGAATTGCACTTAACTATTGTTTGTTGCATATTATTTGTCTCTTCCCCCATTTAGATAGATCCTCATTGAAAGTGAAAGTTTCCATTTCTTCACACTAGTTTGTATTTTAGGATATTTAGGTGCAATTCGCGGTGAGCCATGAAATTGAAACTTAATCAAAGATAAACTTTAAAATATTTTGAATCAACCTAAGGAGAATTTGTCACATTAACACAAACATTTAGAGGTCTAGGCTAGAGATGTGTTCCAGTTTCATTAAACATAGGAGCATTCATTGTTTTCCAGTGTTATATCATGCGGTTGATATCCCATTCCACGTATGTAAGTGTATTAGATCATACTCCATGTAGCTTCGGGTGTATTGGATGGCGCTCCATGCATGAAAAGTATATGGGAACGCTCTCATCGAACGATTATGCATTAGACAACACAACTACATATTTCACTTCCACGTACCGTCGAGTATATTTTGGAAGTCCACCATAGGTTGCTGTCCTTGCCACAGGTAACCAAGTCGGCTGCCTTGTATACCATGATACAACAAACACAACATTCCTAGAGATTTCCTGCACGTACGTTAATTCTTTGGTTCTTCAAGGTGTATATTGTAGTTCATGGTTGCTTGGTAAACCTTTATGCCTAGTATTACCCTCTTTTTGATTTATTTTTTGTGTTAATTATTAAAATTTATTAATCCAACGTGGAAGAACACACCCCTCCTCTCCGTCGTTTGCATAAAATGCGAAATAAGCCTCCTCTTCCAATAGAGGCTACTCCTATTTGTTATTAGAAGCATAAGATGATGCAACCTACTAAATTAGGAACTTTGGGAACTACTTCTAGTCCTCCTCTTGAATCTGATCTACACAATTGAAACTGAATCACCTGAGACTTTGTTGCTCGAGGTCATTGAACTTGACTTTACTAAATCAGAGACTTTATTACCTAAGGTACCTCAACCATCTTCACTTGTTACTTCAAGACTTCCCTCTTCTCTTCCGGTGTCTTAGACACAACCAAAAACCATATATCTTGGACTCGACAATGAACCTCTTCCACTTGGTCTTGTGCATATCAAAGAGGTCCCACATGGAGAACCTCATATATCTACTCCTATTCATTGGAGTGGACTCCATTTTTATAGAGCTCGTACTCTTCCTCCTCTTTAAAATCCAACACAAACTCCTTTACTTAGATTCTTCCAGCTCACCTGTGAGTTTCTCGTGACAATTTCTTTGGGACAGTTGAACATGACTAAATCCACTATGGTTTCCCTAGCCCGTGTCCACCACTATGGCTGAGACAACTAGTGTTGTTTCTTCATCAATTTTTGCAACATCAACAGAGGCACATCTATATGTGATTCAGATTTAAATAGGAATGCAATAAATTACAGAGATAACCATAAACATAGAGATGCAGCGGAAATAATATTTCATTTCATTAATGTAAAACACTGAAATATGCTTACAAACAACAATGCAAATAAACCAGCTAGGGTGATGGTGGCTTATCTCTGAGAAAAGATGTCGTGTCTACATGTCTCTGAAGGCCTATTTATTGTTACAATCAGGCTCGAAGGCTTATTTATTGGTGAGAAACATGGGAAAACCCTAAACATCCAAAAACTTAGTCCTTGGTGAACTTGGTCCTTGGTGAGCCACTTACCCTGGTGAAGGAGTTGGCCTGCTTTTACAACTCGATACAGTTGGATATTCTGCTGGCGAGTGTGCTTGATCTGTGTGTCCATGACTCGATTATTTTTTAGCTTGTTCCATGCAATCTAGATTTAACTCTGTGGGTGTGAGCTGTTCTACAATGTCGGATGTGTCTAGTATTGGTGGAAAGTATGGCTGAAGGCGGTCTGCATTGAACACTGGGTGCGGGCTAAGGAATGGGGGAATGCTGAGCTTAAATGCATTGTCTCCCACAGCCTTGGTAACAGTTTAAGGACCATATCAGAGTGGTCTGAGTTTCCGATAGGCTCCGATAAGGCGTTCCTTTTGCAAATGCAACCAGACTTTCTCGCCCACCTGAAACTTGTGTGGCACTCGATGTTGATCATGTCGCTGCTTGTACTTGGCATTTGATTTCTCCAGAATTCCATGGAACTACTGGCGAATATGTTGGATGTGCTCAATGAAGCTGTTTGCCTTATCTGTTTTGGACTGGACATGAGTCGAATCTGTGTGAGTAGTTGCAAATGGCATGACCACACCAATGGGACATAGTGGCTGGAATCCCAAGCCCACCTGAAAAGGGTTGTGGCCAGTTGAGCTGTGGAGAGCCCAGTTGTAGCTGTGTTGAACATAGGGGAGGCTCTCATCCCATGTGCGTGGATGCTTTGAGTTGTACATGCGCAGAATATGCACAATCATCCTGTTGACAACCTCTGTTTGGCCATCAGTTTGAGGATGGAAGGCTGTGGACTTAGTGAGTTTGGTGTCCAGCATCGACCAGAGACTGGACCAAAATGTACTGAGGAAC
>APFE030053076.1:42445-54327 GCA_000404065.3 Pinus taeda | reverse complement strand
ATTAATTTGTTTACGAGTGAAAAGCCATTGATACCATACAAACTAATTTGATTCCAAATATAAAGTTGCAATGCATACCTTTTGTGTGTTTTTCATATTATGGAGATCAAAATATTGCTCCATTTGTAGTATCCATGTTACAAGATCTATTGCATCAAAGTTCCTCATATCAATCTTTAGAACATGGTAGGTCTTCAATGCACTGTTAGAGTCTATGAAATCATGACTAACATTTCTTTTGTTCTCCTCATAGGTTTCCTTTACTACCCTTTCACCATTAATAAGCATTTCTTGTAGCAAATTTGTAAAATTTGTCTTCAAATCTTCCATGTTTCCTTTAAGATTTTCTTCAATACCATCCGTCTTAGCTTCTATGTCTGCCTTCAAATCCTTATTTATCTTTTCATCCTTATTTATTGATCCCAATGGATATGGGCTTTGACAATCATAAAATTCCATTCCCAATTTATTGACCAACTATGATGCAATGTGATTTTCCTATTATCGTAAGTTAATGAAAGCATCAATATTCTTCTTCTTGACATGTATGTTTATGTGGAAGAGCTTGGTAATTTCTTCCTCATCCTATTGCTAAAGGTAGCCAAATTCACCTCTCTTTGCACTAATGTATATATAATATTCTCATCCACATATAAGCTTATTTTGATGTGGTTTCTTGAATAAGTGGCCATGAGATTCTTCTTCTTATATTATTTCTTTTCGTTGCTCGAGTTAATCCCTAGATGTAGATTCCATTACTTATCCTTTATATGACCTCCAATGTTACAGTGGTTGTAGTAGTTGCTGGGACATTTTCATTGGTGTGTTGTGGATGCCATATTTTTATCTTTACCCCCTTTCCAAATCTTCTTCCTCTCCTTAGAAGCATCCCATTTATCCTTCTGTTTCAATCCACTTGATTTCATTTTCTCCATGCCTATGTTCTCCAGGCATTGTTCCTACACACAAGCCTCATCAACTAATGTGGACTTCAACAACATCACTTGCTTCTGTATATGGTTATGTAGTCCACCCCAATACTTGAGCAACAAATTTGGGTTCTTTGAGGCAATTTCTAGCATTATAGCCATCTTTCTAAGTTTTTGGTGTAATCTGACACACTCTACCCCTGCTTCAACCTGAATTAATGCCACCACATCCACTAGTCCTCTATGTAGAAATTAATATAAATTTTTTATTATTGATGAATTTGAACTAAAAAAAAGAGATTACAAATTTCTTCTATAATTTTTTTGAATGGAAATCACAATTTAGAAACACATGCAATGCCATGCAACCATCTAGCACAAACCCCTTAAGAACACAAGAACACATTGATTTTACAAGGGACTCCAACTAGGAGAAACCCCTAAATTTATTTTCATTAATTATATGAGAATGAGAAACTATTACAATGTCTTTCTTCAATTATGAAGCACACCCTACAATGTAAACCAATTCTTCTATCGATTTTCTTACTCTAGCCAACACTTAGCCAATTCAAGGCCCCAAATTCCTCTTATTTCCTTGTGAGATTTAGGAGAAGTTAGGCTCCTAAATAATAGGGGAAATCCATATTTCCTTGCACAAATCCCAAGGAATTTATCACCTTCCTCCATGCCAAGCCTTTATACTAAACTAGCTTACAATTGATAATTATAATGTGCCTTTTCCTCCACTCCAGAAAGGAAATTCAAATTCCATGCATGTATAGGATATTTTTAGTTGATTGATTAGTTTAAATAAGAGATCACCGAGTTAACAACAATTCAACTACTCAACTGACCTTTAAGTGACTCAACTAGCTACTTGAGCTAAGTTAACTGAGTTCAACTAAAAATAACTGAACTAGATTCATAAATGTTAGAAATCACTACATGAAGAATTCTAATCCAAGCCTATAATTCAAATTTATTGATCTAACTAGTAGACAAGACCATGTCACACAAATTAACTTTAATCCAAGTCATCTTGGTAATGTGGAAAATCAAATCACTCAATTTGGTTAAGGCAAAAGTCAAATTCAGCCTTTCTTGCTACAATTTATAAAACTCCCTCTTAGAAGGAAAGGAATTTTGCACCACACCTGTCCTGTAGCTATGGAATTCAAATTTGCCTCTTGACAATGTCTTTGTTAAGATATATACATCGTGATCCTTAGTTGGAATGTATTGTAGCATCATAATTTTCCTCTACACACAATCTCATAATTGATGGTACTTGATATCATTGTGCTTGGACTTATCATGAAATACTGGATTCTTAGAGAGTTTAATACAACTCTTACTATCAAAATAAATCATTGTCGGAGCCATCTACTAATTGGAAAAAAACACAAGTATCTTACTCATCCATATCGACTCACATGTTTCTTGGCTTGCACCCATGTATTCAGCCTCTGATGAGCTAAGTGCCCCAAACCTCCCTTTCATACTATACTAGGAAATAACTATAGACCCAACATTGAAGATAGCACCTAAAGTACTTTTGCTATCTGATGGACTCCCTTCCCAATCTGCATCAGTGAAGCGTTGGAGCTTCATTCCCTCTATACTCTTGTACCATACCCATACTTTGTTGTGCCTATGAGGTATCTTAATACATGGTTTTTCTCCTTCTAATACAACTTGGTAGGTTTTACCATGTTTGAATCAATTTTTTAACTGCATAGCATATGTTGGGCCTTGTGTTCACCAAATACATAAAAAATCCAATAAGATGTCTTCTACCTCTCTCGAAGAAGCACTATCCTTCTTCCATTTTGTAGCTAGAGGTGTGTCCATAGGTTTACAATTCTCCATGTGAAATAATTTGAAGTATTTTATGAGGAATACTTCCTCTGACTCACAAATAGCTCACCATCACCCTGTCATACTTCAATCCTAAAAATGTAATGCAGCAATCACATGTATTTCATCTCAAATTCTCTTGCATGGTCCTCCTTGCAAGAGAGGATAAACTACCCATCCACTATACATATTGAGTCATCAACATATAATACCAAGATTAGTGACTTACTATTTGCAACAATGTGATAGATATTAGCATCTGCTTCACTTTTGGTGAAGCCCAATCCATTTAGATATGTGTCAATCTGAGTGTACCATGGTTGGGGCACATTTTTAAGACCATACATTGATCTTCTGAGTCTACACACATGTGTCTCCCTATCACATGTCTCAAATCCCTCTAGCTGCTCTATGTAAATTTCTTCCTCAACAAGACCATTGAGGAAGGAGGTATTCACATCCATGTGATGGATCTTCCACCCCATCTCTGAAGCCAATGCTAGAATGGTTATGATTGAGGAATATGTTTCCAATGGAAAAACGTTTTCTCATAGTACACTCCCTCTACCTAAGTAAGCCCTTGGCCAAAAATCTAGCCTTGTACTTCTCGATGACCCCATCAATTGTATGCTTCACTTTGTAGATCCATATGGAACCAACCACTAACTTATGGTATAATCTTAGAATCACCTCCCATACATTTTTCTTCATGATGGAGACAGACACCTCCACCATGGCATCAACCCACACTGTTTGAGAAATTGATTCCTCAAATGAAGAGGGTGCTAACTTAGTGAGTTTTGTCATGAGAGCCATATACCTAGTGTGTCTGTCTGTTGACCTTCTATACTTGTGCATAGATGTAATAGCTCTCACATTCTCCCATGCATCATGTACCTATCTATCAACTTCTTTGGTTCTTTTCATTAACTCTCTTGATGATTCTAGTTAAATGGGTGCTTCCTCATGGCCTCTTGTCTACTCCTCCCCTTATGGTTTCTCCACAACATCCTGAAGCTTTGTCTGAGGCTCCTCCTTAGGATTTCAAAGATAATCCTTTGATGGGATACTCATCTCTCACTCTAGAGATCATCTCATAACCTTATCCTCATAAAATTTGACATCTCTCCTAACTATTACCACCAGTGGTAATCTACCACATGATTTTTAAGGCCCCATTTTGTAAGTGTCCCATACACTTATGGCCGAGTTCTCCAACATCTCGAATCTGAATCTTTTCTGCCTTGCTACTCAGTACATCGTAAGATTCCACCTAAAGTTTGTAGATATTTTTCACTCTAACTCTAATATGTTTCACTTACCAAACAACTACATGTCTCAAAAAGGCTATTCCCTTACTGAAAACAACACCATAGCCTATGGCGTCCAATAAAACTACATAGATCAAGTTCTTCTTCACCAGAAGGACATATATAACATCTTTCAGATTAAAATGGAGGCCTAACTCTCTCTTCAAGGTTATAATTCCAATTTGTTTGGTATTGTACCTCCCATCATCTCTAAGTTCTTTGTGTATCTAGATATCCTTCTCCTCTAGGCTATTGAACAATTATTTGCATCTTGTCATATGGAACGAGGCACCTGAATCTAGGTACTGCACACTCCAAATTATAATGCTAGCCATACATGAAATTGGGGTGAAGTATAATTTGAACTATGAGGAGAGTTCTTCACCTCCCAATCCTCCTGAAGGCTTCTTTTTATACTTATTGTGCAGACACTTTGTTGCATAATTTCCATATTCATGGCAGTGAAAACATTTTATTTTTCTTAGGTTCTTCTTCTTACATTTTTTTGGCTGGAATCTATCATACTTTGGGCATTCTTTCCCTTAGTTTTCATTCCCTTCCCAACCAAGTAAAAATTATCTTCATCTCAGCTTTGGTTGTTACTCCATCTCTAGTGTTCCTTCGAATTTCTTCGTGCACCAAATCAGAGAAAACTCTCTCCCAATTTCGCAATTTGTCCCATCCATTTACAAAGTATTGGTAGTTTTGCCAGGATTTTTGAAGGCCCAGGAGAGCTAGGATCATCTGAAGATAGTACATTTTCTCCTAAGTCTTCCAAGGTCATCTCCACTCCGAGTGAAACTGGAGAGGTAATGTGGAATGGTTTCAATTTTGTGCATGTGGATACTTTTGAGCTTGTCCCTGAATGAAAATTTCTTGGCATCACTGAAGTTTTGAATAATTCAGTGAAGTTAGTCCACATAACAAATGGAATCTCCCTTCCATCTAAATTTGATACTATGTGGTATCTCACACCCTCCAGGAAGATCCTCTTGGATTTTGCGATATCCTTATTCCAGTGGCCTAATTGTTGTGCATCTGATCATGTTGGTTTTGGAATGTCAATTTTGGTGTAATCTAGCACTCCATAATCATAAATTACAACTTCCATCATGTCCTTACAGGCTATGAAATTTGAGGTTCCCTCCAGGGCATACTCCACTCTCAATCCATTGATAGAAATTTTATCGCACGAAAAAAAAAATTGCTTCAGTGAATATGAAAATCAAAATTTATTAAGGATAAGATCTATTGATTGTTTTTGTTGTGATTGAGAGCTCAGATACCATGTAGAGATTAATATAAATTTTCTACTATTGATGAATTTGAATTGAAAACAAGTGATTACAAATTTCCTCTAAAATTTTGTGAAATGGAAATCACAATTTAAAAACACATAAAATGACATGCAACCATCAAAACCACAAAAACACAATGATTTTATAGGGGAGCTCAGCTAGGAAAAACCCCTCTACTACTTTTCATCAATGACATGGGAAAGATAAACTATTATAATGTCTTGCTTCAATCTTGAAGCACACCTTGCACTACAAACTTGTTCTCATTATGACTGTCTTACTCTCGCTAAGACTTAGCCAATTCAAGGCCTCGATTTCCTCCTATTTCCTTGCAAAATTCAAGAGAACTTAAGATCCTAAATAATAGGGAAATTCCATATTTTCTTACATAAATTGCATGGAATTTATCATCTGCCTCAATGCCAAGCTTGTAAACTCAAGTAGTATACAATAGATAATTACAATATGACTTTTCCTCCACTACAGTTATGAAATTCAAATTCCATGCATGTCTCGGCTATTTTTAGCTAATTGACTAGTTTAACTAATAGATTATTAAGTTAACAACAATTTTACTACTCAACTGACTCAACTAGCTACTTGAGCTTAGTTAACTAATTTCAACTAAAAATAATTGAACTAGATTGATAAATTTTAGCAATCACTGCATGCACAATTCTACTCCAAGCCTATAACTCAAATTTTACTAATCTAATTAGTAGAAAAGGCCATGTCAAACAAATTAACTGCAATCGAATTCATCTAGCTGATGTGGAAAATCAAATTTCTCAATTCGACTAAAGCACAAGTCAAATTGAGCCTTTATTTCTACAATTTCTAACACTTTACATACTTCATAGGGTATAATAATGACTTTATGAGGCTTTTGAAGTCCCCCCACTTAGTCAATAGAGAACCTCCCTCCCACCTCAAGGTATCCATGTGGCTTTCCCACTAGGTCAAGGCATGCCTTCTAATTTCAATTATCTAAATGAAAAATTTTGTTCTTCCTTTATATGATGAACACTAAAATAAACTTCTAATTTACACAATCAATGATTTAGCTTCAAAGCATCGATCTCACCATGATATATATTTATATCAACATTTTCCTCCATTTTAACTTAATAATCCCATGAAATTCAAATTCCATGCATGTCTTAGCTATTTTTAGCTGATTGACTAGTTTAACTAATAGATTATTAAGTTAACAACAATTGTACTACTCAACTGACTCAACTAGCTACTTGAACTCAGTTAACTAATTCCAACTAAAAATAATTGAACTAGATTGATAAATTTTAGCAATCACTGCATGCACAGTTCTACTCCAAGCCTATAACTCAAATTTACTAATCTAATTAGTAGAAAAGGCCATGTCAAACAAATTAACTGCAATCGAATTCATCTAGCTAATGTGGAAAACCAAATTTCTCAATTTGACTAAAGCACAAGTCAAATTGAGCCTTTATTTCTACAATTTCTAACACTTTACATACTTCATAGGGTAAAATAATTACTTTATGAGGGTTTTGAAGTCCTCCCACTTAGTCAATAGAGAACCTCCCTCCCACCTCAAGGTATCCATGTGGCTTTCCCACTAGGTCAAGGCATGCCTTCTAATTTCAATTATCTAAATGAAAAATTTTGTTCTTCCTTTATATGATTAACACTAAAATAAACTTCTAATTTATACAATCAATTATTTAGCTTCAAAGCATCGATCTCACCATGGTATATATTTATATAAACATTTTCTTGCAATTGTACTACCATCCCCAATCTCTTGATCTCCCCACTAATCAGACTTCTGTGAAAGAATCCCTATGTTCCCTGAATAACCAAAGCTTATTGGTTAATGATTCCATGAGGAGATTCACTTTATGATTTATATCTGCAACTTGTGCTTCAAGTTGTGAAAACCTATTCTTTGCAGGATCACAATGGTTATTAAAAAATTCATTCATCGTGACTAGGAATTTATGCCTTTTATATTTTCTAATGTAGATACCATGAAAATATCCACAATATACCGAAAGAAACATACTCTAATAATAATATGATCCATAAACTATTGTGGATATTCCACTAGACAGTTCATCACAACATATCTGATAAAATTATACTTAAAAAATTGAAGTCAACAATATGAGGGTTTATTTCTCTTTAGATTTATGGATCTATATATTTTTGTTTATTTTATATGCATTCAAATTATAATTATGTAGAAAATAATGAACAATGAAATAAAAACTAAGAAACCCTAAATAGAACAAGGTATAACTTGGGAAACCCTTTTGAGAGAAAACCCATCTAGAAGGTGAGGCCAATTTGCTTCTCTTTCTATGAATAAAAATTCGTTGTGAGTAAAAATAAGTAAGGCATGCAGCCCATGGGATATTACAGTGAAAATTCCCTCTCTATGTGATCTATTTGTATCCCTCTCAACTACTATGCTCATCTATGGAATACATGCACTCGAAAGTAATGGAATACATTTCCTCCTATTGACCCAGTTATAACACAACCTTATTCGCCTACTATTTGTTATGTTTCGATCCAACTATTAAAAAGAATTAAAACATTTAATCTTCTAAGTTCCTCTTCATCATGATCATGTGGATATCCCCTTTTTCGTGAGTAATGAAGGCTAATATGGCATCGTATTGAATTATGGTGGCCAAAACACGAAGGCCAACTTCCAAGTGGTATAAATTTTGCATACAGACTTCTATTGAGGCAATCCTTGTGATGTTGGAAAAGGTATCTATTTGTAGAATAGGATGAAATGATTCTAAAATAAACTAGAAAAGTCTTATGTCCAATGTCATTCAATGACTCAAAATGTTCCCAGAATGTTTCAGATCCCAATTTGTGAAACTAGGTCCCATCGGTAACAATGGTTGAGTGACTTGACTCCGTTTTTTCTAGTCTAAAATCATAGAGATGAATGGAAAACAATATAGCGATCCAACCTGGATCACATGAAGAGACTTGTAACCCACTTGATGTAGAGAAGTTTTCACAAGTGACAAAATACATTGTGTTTTAGGATTCTACTGGTATGAAATAAAGCATTTGCTTTCCGCTACAAATATTATATTTCAATTTTTTTTAATCATTGGGTTCATATTTTAGTTCTTACATTTATTTTATATATGCTTTTATTCTAAAGTGATTTCTCATATATTTACTCCCTTTCTTTTATTTCTTTGCATTTAGATATACAACTATTTAAAAGTATATTTGTGTAGAACAATGTATGTATTGAAGGTTTAAATGCTCGAAAATTGAAAAGTGAATCCATTAGGAGCTAGATCTACTTGACTTACTCCTAGTTCATTTTATGCTATATTTTATGAGTTAGATCCACTTAACTTACTTATAATTTATTTTATGCTCTCCTACACATTCCAATTTTGCTTTGTTGTCCACATCAGAACCTAAGAAATTTGATTAAGCTAGTCAAGACTAGTATTGGATTACATCCATAGATGGAAATTAGATCAGATTGATAAAAATCAAACTTGGGAGTTGGTTTCAAGACCAAAAGACAAGAATGTGATTGGAATGAAGTGGGCTTTCAAGAATAACGTAAATGAGGACGTTCAAGTTATAAAAAAAAAAAGTAAAATGAGTATACAAAGGATATGTTGAAGTGGAAGGTGTGGACCTTGAAGATACTTATACACTGGTTTCTAGGTTTGAGGCAATCATAATGTTATTGGCCCTTAATTCTATATAAGAATTAAGGTATATTAAATGGATGTCAAAACAACCTTTGTAAATGGAGAGTTAAAAGATGGAATATATGTTGAATAATGTGAAGCCTACCAATTAATGGTAAAGAAAATCATGTATGCAAGTTGAAGAAGAAGAAGGAACTTTATGGGTTAAAACAAGCTCTTAAGGCATGGTATTACACACTTGACAAATACCTACAACAACATGGTTTTAAAAGGGGAACAACTAACAGTAAAATTTATATCAGATATGAACATAATAAATTATTGCTTATTGTTGTGTATATAGATGACATCATATTTGGAAGTAATCCTAATAACCTACATCAATAATTTAAATACGATATTCAAAATGAATATTAAATATCCATGCTTGGGAAACTATGATTTTTCCTTTGGTTGCAAGTTCAACAAAGAGAGAAAGGGGCCTTTATTTCTCAAACTAAACATCTTAAAAAAATTATGAAGAAATTTTGCATGGAGAAATGTAAACCTATTATTACTCCAATGGTAATAGGTTGTAAAATAAGCATGAATGATGAATCTCCATCCAAAAACCCATCCTTGTATCGGTATATGAGTGGCATCCTACTTTCTCTCATACATTAAAGAATAAATAGCATGCAAGGAATAGTTCTGCTAGGAAGATTCCAATCAAACCTAATGGAAAGTAATTTGCAATAAGTCAACATGATATTTATATATTTTCAAGGAACAATGAATTTTGGCTTATGGCACTCTCAAAAGGTGCAAGTAGTGTTGATGACATAAAAGGTTCCAGTGGCAGAGCATTCTTCTTAGGAATTCATCTTGTCTCTTGCACAATAAGAAATATACCTATATTTCATTATCAACTACTAAAGTATAGTATATCACAGTAGCATCACACTTTACCCATATTTTATAGATGATGAAAAATCTCAATGATATTTAGGTATATTGTGCTAATCTAGTTCCTATTTTATGTGACAACATTAGTGCAATTAACATCTAAAAATATAGTTATTTATTTCAAAACAAAGCATGTTTCTACCAAATATCACTTTCTCGAAGAATAGGCAATCGATCATATTGTTAAATTGGAATCTATGTCTATTAAGGAGTAATTTGTTGATATCTTTACTGTGCACCTTCATAGAGAAAATTTTGAATATCTTATAGAGAGTTTGGAAGTGATATCTCTTTCACCTTCTCAGTAAAGGTAGTAGTTCACAAATACATTCCACCACATCAAGGCTTTCTCATAAGGTGCACTCTAGAAGATAACAATGTTTTTCATGTATAACGATAAATCTTTTGCTTCCATGGAGAGTTATGTTATCATCATGAGAGGTAAAAGGTATGATATCCACACATGGGGAGTATCGTGGAGTCATTAAAGGGAGCAACCAGTTGATGTTAACAAAAGTCATGGAAGCATCAACCCATGAAGAGTAATTCCAAAATGAAGAAATAGCCAATTGTGGCCATATTTAACTCTTTTCGATTAATATCAAAGGGGGAGAAAAATTAGAGATAATGAACATTAGGTTCAAATAAGAATATATAAGAAGAAAGAAGAACACAGAAGATGATCCAATGAGTAGTTAGGGAGAGTTCTCAACTAAGCATATAACATAAGTGAATATGATACTAGTCGGCTACCAATTAGCCTAAATTAAGTGAATATGATGATAGTAAACTACCAATTAGTGATACTTACAAATCGCTAAACCTACTACCAACAAAAATATCACTTTGTATATGAAAAATACTTTTATATTATACTACACACTACCAACATACAAGCATTGTACATATCTATTATATTATAAATAACTTATCCTAACACCCACCACCATGTAGACAATCAAAATTCTCTAACATTATCTTCTTAACCAAATTCCTTATCATTGAGAAAAAATTATCCCTTAAGCACATGTCCTATAACCTTTAACATGAAAAATTGAAGCCGTAACTCTCCTTTATTTGTATTTCAATCCTATCCTAATTATTAAAACTATCCTAATTAATAATCATATCACACCATTTTAATATTAATAAATACATGTCAAATTAAATGATATGTTTTAAACTTACCATAATTAATAATTTTATTACACATCATTTTAATTAATGATTAATAATCGTATCACACAATTTTAATAGTAATCCAAACATATCTCATTAAATAATATCCTTTTAAACTTACCATAATTAATACTTTTTTTACACATAATTTTAAATTAAATCATGCCAACAACATCTTACATTTAATGTTAATAAACTAAATGAATAACGTAAAAACATTACCATTCTTCAACGCTCACCCAAAATTAATTATCAAAATTCTTTGAATAAAGAATATGATACAAATACAGTGTTTACCCGAATAAATAAAGTCAAAAAAGAAATGTATTCGATTTGGAATTCTTTTCATAGTGTCATATTTTTTTAACCAAATGGTAACAATGCCATGGATTTGAGGCACTTAATGCTCATTGATATTCTTCCATGTATTTAAGGTACTTAATAATCATCTATAACAAAGTGGTATCGCAATTGCGTTAGATTAAGGTATGAACGTGCATTAAAAGAGAATAAATGTGAAAATAAATAAATAAACATACTATAGAGTATAGCAATGTTAACACAAGTTTTTTTAAATTTTGCTAAGCAATAACATTATAATTTTTCGAAGTATAAAATTCCTTTCATATGATTTAAATAATTATTTCTATAAAAAAATATGAAACTTTAAGT
>APFE030053076.1:20571-31802 GCA_000404065.3 Pinus taeda | reverse complement strand
ATTGTCAAAGAATTCAGTGTTTCATAAGAGAACGAAACACATTGATACAAGATTTCACTACATCAGAGAATTGGTGAATAATGGAGAAATTGTCCTAAAACATTGCAGGACTCAAGAACAGGTTGCAGACATCTTGACAAAGCCACTGGATCAGAAAAACTTTGAATTTTTGAGGAAGTGTCTGGGTATGACCGAATGCTCAGCAGTTGAAATTAAAGGGGAGTGTTGAAAATGTAATTTCAACGCAGTCGTACCAAACCCCCGAAACCATAGCAGCAAAACCATAAAACCGCTGGTAAGTTTCTCGGATCCGCTCTTGCGTAAAGTGGTTTCCGTACATAGGCGCTCCGAGAAGGTTCAAGGGTTGACGCGTGGATGAGGCGTGACATCACCCTTTGACAAATTCTCGGAAGGTAAATGTCGGTCAAAAGTGTTCTTCCGATGTCTCCTCCTTCGTCCAATTTGCTCCATCAAGCTCCAACGTTCTCCGCCGTCGATTGCTCCAAGCTGCATACGACCAACATTAAAAGCTTGGCGTGGAGTAAAGTCAAGTTGCATTTTGACCATACCTTTATTAAAGAATTATCATATGCGTAGGTGGATTTTTAATTTTTTTAAGGCAAGTATGAGCGTGAATTAAATAATGGCATGGGCAATGTCATATAGTTTTAATTTTATTGCTTTTTAATTATTCACGGGTCTGGCTTAAGTTTGGTTTTTACAGAACAAATAAAATATTTTTTTTGGTCAATTTGGTGTGGGAAATGAAGATATAGAACGCACAGCAGTGCAGGAGTGAAGGCGAAGAGGTGAATGAAGAAAACCAGGGGGAAGCTTGTATTAAAAAACCATGAATTGTTTCACACAGCAGTGAAAAGGGAACAGTAAGTTTTGGTGAATTTGTAGTTTTTCACACAGTAGTGTGTTTATCATTTTCTTTCTTTTACAGCGGTAAATCCTTGTAATCTTTGTTTTCACATAGCAGTGATGTAAATGAAATTTTTACACACAATGGTGTAAAATTTCAAAGGAGACAGAGTAATTTTGTTGAAATGTTTTGGTGAATCCCTCTGAGTGAAAGAGGATTAATATGTATCAGTGAATTTGTTTTAATGAATAAAGATCTTTTATGGTGGTGCAATACTCTGTTCTCAGTTAATTTTTAATTTTGTTGAAATGTTTTGGTGAATCCCTCTGAGTGAAAGAGGATTAATATGTATCAGTGAATTTGTTTTAATGAATAAAGATCTTTTATGGTGGTGCAATATTCTGTTCTCAGTTAATTTTTTTTAAAAGCTTCTCTGTGCAAAAAGATCCTAGAGTAAAAGGAAACAGAGCATTGCCTTTGTGTGTTTGAATTTTTTTTTGTTTAGGGGATTTTACAAAAAAATCCCCACATGTTAGAACTAACAGCGGGTCCAAATTTGCGGCTAGTTCGCTCCAAAACATCTTGTCCAAGCCGGAGCAAAATGTAACTCTACAGGGATCCACCCCCTGGGGCGAGTAAGCTTGTTAGAAGAAAAGTCTAGCCCTAGAGGGATCCAAACGCCCTAGGGCGAGTAAGTTGGTTGATTTTCACTTAATGCTCATACAGAAATGGGCAATATAGCCCCACCCTTCTTTGCTGCGAAATATACTGCAATTTAATGCAGGCCGACGTGGCTTCGGATCGTTTAAGAAGAAATGTAGTGGGATTAGGACTGAGCTTGACGATTCCATGATCCTTAGATTTAGAAATTGGATGCCAGAGGGAATCGAATTCGCTCATTTAGGAAGTTGGAGACAAAATGAAATGTGTAAGGTTTCTTTGTTTTCTTATATGGTGACAAAATTTATGATAATTTAGTTTTCAAATTCAAGGTTTATTTGTTTATCTTTTATACTGTGTCAAAATTTATCATAATTTAGTTGTCAAATTCAGGCTAGTTGGAATAATTAGTTGGTAATCAATAACTATCAAGTCTAACAGATACTTTTACTAAATGTTTCTAAGTGTTGATCTTTAACCTATTTCCCTAGGTTTATTTGTTTATCTTTTATACTGTGTCAAAATTTATCATAATTTAGTTGTCAAACTATTTAGAATAATTAATTGGTGATCCATAACTATCAAGTCTAACCGATAAAAATCTAACCGATAAATGTTTGTAAGTGTTGACATTTAACCTGTTTCCCTAAGCAAAAAACCTCTTATTCAGATAAAAACAAATTTAAATTATACTCAGCCATATAAAATACTCATACCCCATAAAATGTATCTATTAAATCTAAAAATACTCATAATATTAAAACTCACGATCATCTAAAAAAATGGGATAGCAATGTTGAAAAAGTAATCTTTAAAATGCACGTTCATGCATTTTCTCATGTGCAATGAATTACTATAAAATCCATTTTCATATTGCCGATTGTTTATGTTAACGAGTGGAATTTAATTGGATCGTAGATAAGAAGTAAAGTCCTTTTAAAAAGCTAAGAAATAAAGTACTTTCTCCAGTTTATCAGATTCCGATTTTGGAATATTCAAAATTTTGGAATATACGACTTCAATTTAATGAGATTATAGATTTCAAAAATATAAATATTTTTTTTTATAAAGTATTTTCTGTAGTGTATCAGATTTTAGAATATATGAGTTGAATTTAATTAGACTGTAGAGTTTAAAAATATATGTAAATTTCCTTCGGTTATTTATGTTAATAAGTTGATTTCGAAATATATGAGCTGAATTTAATTAGATTGTAGAGTTTAAAAATATATGTAAAGCTTTTTCAGTTATTTACGTTAATAAGTAGAATTTCAATAGATTGTAGATTTTAAAAATATAAGAAGTAAAATATTTTTCCTAGTTTACCAGATTTCGAAGATATGAGTTGACTTTAATTATATTGTAGATTTTTAAAATATGAATAAAGTTCTTTCTTGAATTTATCAGGTTTTCCAATAATTTTGAAATTTTCGAAATATATAAGTTGACTTTAATTATATGCCAGATTTTAAAAATATAAATAAAGTTCTTTCTTGAATTTATGAGGTTTTCTAATATTTTTTAAATTTAGGAATACATTGGTATATTTTCTACATCTATAAATATTACTTAAATAATCAAAATATCAAAGAGATTTAGAACAGTTAGTGAAGGAGCGTATTGTTAAGGCGCTCCAAACAAAGGTCACTGGTTCTAGTCTTGCCGATACCAAAAATCCAGCATGGTTTCCGCTGGTGCGGATAAGGGCGGGTATGATCCCCAGGTGACTTTGACGGCCTCTGAGTCGGGTGCGATCACCTGATGACTTTGACGGACTTGACGGCTGTGAGTTGTGACCTCTCGATGACAAAATAAGCCTGATTTTCAAGGTTCACCCACTTATCAAAAAATTAAAATAAAAATAAAAATAAAAATGAAAAATTATAATCAAAATAAAAATCATCCCAATAAATAATAATTTCATAATATTTCCAAAATATAAAAAAGAAATAATGATATTCATTCGCTGAGGACTTCTAATTTGAATCCAAATAGTCCATTCAAATGATATTCATGGGCTGAGGACTTCTAATTTGAATCCAAATAGTCCATTCGAATATATTACCAAAGTATAGAAAAGAAATAATGATACTCATGAGCTGAGGACTTCTAATTTGAATCAAATAGTCCATTCGAATAGTTCGTATGGGGTGACTAATTATGATTTTTTTAATATGAACTTGGTTTAAGAAATGGGAAACCCTTCTATTGACTGATTAATGTCAACGGCTGACACTGATATCGCTTCTCATAGTATTGTTGTTTGGGCCAACATAAATGTCCCTATGTTTTCATTTACCGTTACCAGATACGGCTGTTCTTCATTTTTTTTTCTTGATACCAAACCCTACGAGGATCCTAGGCTTCAGCCTTTCAGTATTTCTCTTCGCCTCGCTTCTCTCGTAGTCTATAATAGCAGTAGAAATGTTGATGTCAGTTTTTATAAGTTTTAGATATCAAATTCCAAACGGTTATCTCACAGGGGTTAGTGAGACTTCTTAAAGACGGACATATGTTGGACTTCCATTTAAAAATTGTGGATAGAAGACATCTATTTCAACTGTATAAAATAATGATGTATGTCAGACAAACTAATAAATATAATATGTTTTCTTTATATTTTAATTAGCCCACTGTTTTAGCATTTATTATTAAATTTTAACATTTATATTAAATCTGCAAATAAAAACTTTTATATATTAAAAATATCTGATTTTAGTATTTATATATATATCGGCAAATAAATATAACATTTCATTAAAATATAATATTTTAATCATATGGTATAGTATGACTTATCGAGAAATTTTAAGAATTTGGATAGAAGCACTATTCAACGGTATAAAAATAATGGTATAAAATAACCAAAAATATAATTGTTTTCCTTTATATAATTAACCCAATGTTTTAGCATTTATATTAAAACTAAATTTGATATAAATCTGCAAAAAATATAAAACTTTTCCATTTTAAAATATCATATTTTAGTTATTTTTATATATATCTGCAAATAAAATATAGCATTTTGATTAAAATATAATATTTAATCATTTTAATGGATATATATAGTATAATATTTATAGTAATATTTTATTTTAATGCAATGATAATTCATCTGTGGAGGGTTGTAGTTAATAACAAAAACAACAAGTAGAAGAGTGTTTATTGGCTTGCTCTAAAACCCTAAAGGAATATGACTAAGGGGAAAGTGGATTATAAAACATAATTGTTTCTAAAATTTATTTTTTCAAACATTGGGTTGTACAAGAAGTCTATTATAGAGACAAAAAAGGTAAAGAAATATGCATAGCACTTACTAGAACAAGGTGTAGTCTATTATAGAGACTAACAAGGTGAAGAAATATGCATAGCACTTACTAGAGTATGGTGTTATTTGACAAAGTACCTCACCATGTGGGTAATCCATTATAATTGTGCCTATGAAGGATGTGACTTGGTAGATGTGCATTAATACAAGGCGTTGAAATAATTACCTAAAGAATAGGTACCTTTACCCAAGATATATAATCTATTGAATTACAACAACAAGCCAAGTACTTCACCAACATGGATATAAAGTCAGCGCATCCCTAGGTTGTGTTTAGAGAAGAAACCTCGAATACCATATTTGAACCCTAACAAGGTTCATATGAATGGCTTATTTGGTCATCTAGCCCATGCAATGCACCAGTTATATTTAAGATCTTAATGAATGATATAATGTGCCCTTTTATAGATTCATTTTTTATTTTTTGTTTGGATGTTGTACTTGTACATAATTCCATATAGGAAGAGAACTTTGCACCTTTTTATGTAGGTGGTAGAGACATTAAACAAGCACTAGATACTAACAAATATCAAGAAGTATGAGCTTGCATAATAGTTTTTGGTGTATCTCATATATGCAATAGGTTGTGGAGAGCTAAAGATTGATATTGTCAAGATAGAGATGATTATCAAGTGGTTGGTGCCAACCAATGTCTCTAAGTTTAGGAGATTCATTTTGGTAGCACACTACCTAAGGAAATGCATTGCATCATATTCAATAGTAGTAGCACCAATTTATTCTATAGTAACTACTAGCAAGAATTTCAATTGGGGAAGGGTCAATAAAGGGTCTTTGTGGAGCTAAAGAAGAATATGACTCAAAAATTGGTTCTCGTATAAGCAAACTTGTTGTAGCCCTTTGAAGTGGAGATAGATGTTAGCGTGTATTCTATGGAAGTGGTTTGGACATAGGAAGGAAGGCCTATATGCTACCATTCTTAAGTATTACGTGGGATGGTAATAAACTACCCTACATATGACAAGGACCTCTATACATTGGTGAAATTTGTGAATAAGTGGAAACTCTATCTAATGGGAAAGGAGATAGTAATTGACATTGTTTCACCATCCACTACAATAATTGGATGCCCACAGTAAGCTACAATAGGTAACACATTGCACATGGATTGAGCTTCTACAGAAACTTCACTTAGTGATCAAGTATAAGAAGGGAATCATAAAGAATTTAGCCAACATGTTCTCGAGGCCATCCACTTTAAAGATCACATCTCTTGGAAATCTTATGAAAAATGAGCTTTTCAACCATTATGCATACATAGAGTGATCTATAGAGGAGGAGATTATAGGGAGGTGTTTCAATATTCACAGAGCTAGAGTCATGTGCATTATAGTGAGAAAAAAATTGACTATCATCTCCAAAATGGGTTACTCTATAGGTTAGATTAGTTATTTGTTCCTAAATATGAGTGGTTGCAACTGATTAGAGAGGTAAGAACCTCTAAATTTTCCAGTAATTTTAGTGTAGGAAGAAAGTGACCAAATTGTAGAGGTATGTGTATTGGTATAGGTGCAAGAAGAGATAGTTAGGTTCATAATAGGATGCATTCTCTATCGTACCAACAAGAATAGTAATATGAAAGAGATCCTACATCAACCCCTACTTGTACGTACTTTTTCTTTAGAAAAAAATTCCATGGAATTTGTTGGAGTTTACCAACAAATAGGATGGGACATCACTACATGTTCATATTAGAGCATATTACCGAACAAACAAGAAAATTACTGATTACCCATTTTTTTGAGGTAGCTAAAAATCACCTGATTTTGAAAAGTGGTGATTCATAATACACCTTTTTTTTCAAAGTATATTTTTGGCACTTCAAATTTCCCTATGTATCAAGTATGAACATTCTTTTTAAATGTGAGTGATTTTCAAGATGATTTTAAAAAGTGTTGATGCAACATCAATCCCCTTTTTTAGAGAGTTTATTTTTGACACTTTAAATTTTCTAATGTCCTCTTCTTCCCTAAGATATTTTTTTTAAGTGTTTCTGTATTTGTGTTTTTTTATATTTCTTTTAATTTATTTTTTTTGTAATGAGATCTTAATTTTTTCGCATAGTTAAAAAATAAAAAATGGTCAATATTTTAAAGTTAGTATTTTTTATATGTTTATGTAAGGTTAATTAATATTTCAATGCACATCAAATAATTGTCACAAAAAACAATAATTTAAACATTTGACAAAAAAATACACATTTTTCAATATAAATATAATGAAAAAATACACATTTTGAGACTTTTTGTCAAGAATGACATGTGAAATAAATGTTTTTTTATGGGAAAATCCTATCAAAACAACTTTAAAAAATAACATTTTTTAAAATCAAGTTTATGTTAAAAATTAATAGTAATCAAGTTCTTTTACAAAAAAAATGATTCTCATAAAAATTAAAGTGAAAATCATATAATAAAAATATTGAATATATAACAACAATAATCAAATGCTCATTCTTATCATAAAATATCAAAGTCAAAACATTAGAAGTAAAATTAATGAATATCTCTCAAAATTGAGCTTGATTTGAAAGCTTAACTTAAATTTCATCAACAATATCATATAATCCATTTTCATCATCTTCTACAAATTCATTATTTTCTTCTTGAGTTTCCTCATTTTCCTCTTCTAATGGAACTTTCATGTATACAAATCTCCCAAAGTCTCATTTTCCAATCATTCCATATAATGGTGGTTGAGGTTGTTTTGCCTTTTTTTCCACACATGATTCATTAAAATCTCCTTTCCTCAAGCAAACTTCATGCATCTCATATGTAAGAAATTGAACAACATTAATTCTTTGTTGAATAAAATTGCATTGCAGTGGGTCTTTTTCAATCGCAATGCAATTTCTTCCTTTTTATAGGCAACATGAAAGTGTTGCACCTAATCATCAAACATAGAGAAATAAGTAAGTAAATTAGTATAAACACATAAAAACTAAAAAAGAAAATATTAAATTTCAATTTTATATAATAAAACTTACGTGAGCCTGAAAATACATCCAAAATCTAATCTCCTTCATTTGAACATAAATCTATAACATATTTAATCAATTCTTGCAGTTTTTTTATAAATGTTAGGTATCTCTCATTTTGCATCTTTATCCTCATATGTTAACTTTCTTACGACAACATCATGAACTAGTACTTGGTTATGACTCTTTCTCTCTACTCGATTAAGAAGAATAACCTTATAGTTATCATCTTTTGTCCAACATTCGACATAGATGAAATCACGATGACTTATAATTGGTTGATCTCCAGAAGAAATAAGGTTTTACTTTTGCGTTTAACATGACATAGTAAAAGTTCAATTAACATGTTACATAAATAATTTTTTTAACATTAATCAAATATACAATTTCAATCTATTACCATGTAAGTTGCATCCATAAGTTTTCTTTTCCCTTGAAGCTTGTTAATAATATTGCAAATTGTGTTTCTAAATGAAATGTCACAAATCTCCAAATTGGTGATGTTGTCACTTCTTGAAAACCCATAACCACTTTATTAAAAGCTTGATAAGTATAAGGCTCACTATCATATCCAATGTCTGAGAAATTGAAACCATGAGGAATGTCTACAATAACGAGGGCATATTCCCTTTTAGATATGAGTTTTGTAATGTCTTCACAATCACCTTCTATTATTTTATATTTTATAGTGTCCAACCCATTCGAAACAAAATGAGTAAGAGTAGGATCAAGTTCAACATTCCTAAGACGTTGCTTTCTCATCCTTTGCAAGTTAATTTTTTCAATAAATCTTTTGAAAGTATTTGGTACTCCGCCTGCATCCTTCTTCGACATATTTAATAAAATAAACAAATATAAGTATAAGTAATAAAATAAAATAAGTTTACATATGAATAAAATGAATGTAAAAGTCAACATAACTTTTTGAATGCAAGAAACAAATCTTTAAATGTTGTTATAGAACTTGATTTTGGGTAGTTGCGTACAACATCATACCAACTCTTTTTATTCAACATTCTAACCATATGTTCTTGTGTTTCCATATAAATCTTGTGACTAAATAAATAAAGTAAAAAATTTTAATATAGTGATATGTACAAGAAATTAAACAAACAACAATATGTTATATTTAAAAGAAAATTATAATCCAAGAAAAAATAAAAATAGTTCAACAAACTTATGTTCAAAATTTTGGGCACATTTCATCCATTGACAATTCACCTGACTTCACACAACAAAGTATTGATTTGACTAGTTTGTCATCCTTGACTTCTTGCAACATTCTCTAAGGTGTGATAGTCATATCATCTGGAATTTTCTTCATTTTAGGACCTGTCTTACTATTGGCACACACTATGCGTTTAGAATTTTTAACCTTCTTATTTTTTATGGAAATATTCTCCCACATGTCGAAAATCTCATCAATCAATTCCCATATCTCCCCAATTATCAATGCCAACTTGAAGATGTTATCCATACTTCTGAATAATTCTAAGTCTACCTTGCCACCTTTTGAATTGATTTTATCCTCAATTTGGTAACATGTTTCCATACATCATTCCTTCTGAAAGCTTAACCTGACTTTTGTCTTATCCCTGCCACATTTTTCTGCAAATTCACTATGAATAAATCTCAGCCATTGAATGAAAGTCATAGACATTCTATACTCATTATCTACATTATGGTCCCACTAATAAATTTTCCTATGTTTCTGTTAAACCAACATAAATGATGCATTTCATTGTTTCAAAATGAGAGTTATTGGGATATTCCTCGGTCAATTGTCTTTTAGCCTCTGCTAAATGGTTCCCTCCAATTACATAATATTTGTATTAAAAAATAATGTGCTATCAAATGCCTCTTTATGGGGAACTTGATTTGGATCAGAAAGAACCACATAATCCACCATATGTACATATGGATTGTACTTGAACAACGTTTTCAAATTATGGACATGTAGGTGATGTGCCTTTCTAATTTTATATTAAGATTGTGCTTCATCTCGCCTATATAATTCACTGGCATTAATTTGAAATGTTTTTCCACCATTAATTAATTTATTCTTCATTAAGTGATCTCAAATGGTAGTTTGTTTTGTTTTAATAATGTCATCCTCTAAATTAGCACTTGGTGTTATGATTTCTTTGCTTCCTTTAGAACTTTCACTTTGATTTCCATTGTTTCCCATGATTTTAATATATTGACTAGGTTTTTATTTCTTCTTATTACTCGTTAACATATGTTCTTATACATAAACAATCTCCTCATCACCAACTAGAAGAGAGACATTCGTAATCATTTTTCTTTTTGGTGTTTTATTTCTCTTCTCCTTTTGAACATCAATTCTAATCTACTCCTCACTAATGGCAACCTATTTTTCAACTTTAGTTTCCACATATTTAAATGAAACATGTTTAACTTTCTAGATCGACCCACCTTAGGGACTATTTGATGATCCCCTATATGTACTATTACAGTGTCATGGATTATTTCTCTTTGCTTCCTTCTCCTTTATTTTTATGTCTCTTTATGGAAGTCATTGATCACATTCATAATATTTGGCTCTAGATAATAAAGATCCTCCAACATCATTGAAAGGCTCTCAACAAAATCCTATCAAACAAAATACAATATGTCAATCATCAATGATTTATAAAAAAATGAATGATCCTTACATTAATGCATAACACATAAATATAAATAAACATATTTACAATGTTATAATGTTGGTTGCAATTTCTTCACATAATAGTGTATATTCTTCATATGTGCCATACTTGTCCTTTGAGAGATGATATCTAAGATTTTCATGTGTCCTCAGAAATTTTGCAAGAACATAAAAAATGCTTGCATTTCACATGAAACATATGTCCCGTACTCTGCCCATCACCTTATATGGTTCACCAAATTTAGTCATACCACAATATAGATAGATATGTGCACTATCATCGTTTTGAACATCTCTAACATGCCTTGTAAAATTTGTTTTATTTATTTCTTGTGAAGTCTTCCATTCAGAAATAATCTTGAATGTGCTTGACGGGCTAGTTTCTTGACTTTTACGATATTTCTGAGTTCAGGTATGTTCAACAACATTCATAGAGCCTCCACCTGCATCTTTAGATGATGAAATTGTTGTCCTTATTCCATAAACATTCACATCGGTCTTCTTTGATGTCATCTTCCTGATATATATATTAGTTAATTAAAAAAACACATATATTAAACTAACAGTAATTATATTTTTTTTGTAAATTGAGGGCCAAAGCAGACCTTCAGGCCCCTGCTGGATCAAGGGGACTAAGGCCCATGTGTAGGCATGTTGAGCCCTTGTAGGCCCGCCTGCGGGCCTTCAACCGCATTTGTTTTTAAAATAAAAA
>APFE030053076.1:0-11857 GCA_000404065.3 Pinus taeda | reverse complement strand
TATATATATGCGATGCGATAGCTGGACCCGACGAGGCTATAGGCGATATTTGATATATTTTGAGATTCGTCAAATGATAGATTTCTATGTATTTTCCCCTTTTTGTTAAATAAACGAAAAGTGAAGGGAAAGCGCCAATGCGATGTTTCCAGACACAAAAGGGTTATTAATACTGTTATATATGATTTCAAGTCTGATAAAACCATAATACGAGATTTTTCAATGTTTAATTTATTTCTTTAATATAAAGGAAACACGTAGTATTTCAGGAGGACCGAAGGTGGAAAGAGGTTTTGGCCAGGCGCCACCTGAGCCCATACATTAGCTACCACGTGTCGAGGCCCAGGAGGGAGAAATTACCCTCATAGGGCGATTAACCTTGGTAGGAAAGGGTCACTTGGAATAAACCATAGTCGTTGGATCTGGATCTCCCAGATCAACGGTGGAGATGTTGTAAGCGGTGTAAAGAAGGACCTGCTAGGAGTATAGACCATATTTGAGAACTTTTGAAGTTTGATGGATAGTGTTTTGGCGTTTTTTCCTATGTTTGAATGCATTTCTCTGTGTAGATAGAGAGCGGTTATTTCAGGGATTTCGAAGGCCCGATGCACTCTTCCGTTGTAGAACAGGTGGCCACCTCCCCTAAAGGCATTAGCAATGATTATTTAATGCTCAGACAGGGGATTTGAGTGGACCAAAGTAGGAAGCTAGATGGCCAGTCGAACAGATAGCGTAGAGAAGCCACAAAGCTGCAGGGGAATGATTGGATCACAGAGAAACGACCAGGGAAGCCAAAAGCCTGGAAGATGCCTCAAAAGATCCAAGGAGCATGATTGAGAATAGCAGGAGGAAGAAGGTAGCAGAAGGTCATTGCAAGAGAGTAGAGAGAGCCAAAGAGCTACTTCGTAGAGACGCTGAGGGAGCCTTTAGGGTCACTTGAAGTTCAAGTGAAAATCCAGAGAGCTGAAGGTTGCAGAGGTCCAGGAAGCTAGAGCTGAAGAGTCGGAGCCAAAGCCAGAGCCAAAGAGCCAGAGCAAGAGCCAAGAGCCAGTATCATGAGCCAGAGCCAAGATCCAAAGCCAAGAGCCAAAGCCAGAGCTAAAGAGCCAGAGTGAGAGCCGAGAGCTTCAAGATCTAGGGATAAAATGGTGTTTAAACCCATCATTTCTATGTAAAAAAGTGGAGTTGAGCCAAGAGCTTGTAAAAAGGACTTGCCATAATCCCAGAGAGCCTAATTGAGTTGATTAGAGCTCATGGAGACGTCGCCCAAGAGTTTTGGGTGAACTCCAAATTAATATTGTTGTGCTGTGTTTGTTTCTACTGTTGCATTATTATTGTTATATGTATTTATATATCAGTTCAAGCACATTTACATATCAGCACAAACCACAGATCTTAAAGGATATAATCAATTTAAATCAATTACCAGCATACACCTATATTTTCAAGCATTTTTAATTCTGCATTAGTTAATCAACAAGGCTTGGGAATATTTCAAGATTTGGAAGTAGGAGAGGTTCTTGTAAGTTAGACAAGAAGCCTAAGAGCCCCATTTATAGATCAGGTGGTATCAGAGCTTGAGATTGATTAACCAGACCGTCAACGGAGGTTATATCATCATGCTCAATTGACAGAGCAAAGAATGCTTGTCTAAAAGGTGTTTAAACAGTTAGAGGTTGATTGTATGATTGTTTTGCACACTGACTATTGTTTAAGTTTGCAAAGGTGGAGAGAAATGTATAGATAGCTCAATCTAGCAAGGACAAGAAGAAAGAAGAATTCATTGGCATAATGACAACTTGTTGTACAAATGAGTCCTCGAATTCTTCTTTCTTCATCACAAGACTCTTTGATGAATACATGAAGCAAGATTTTTCCACCATGATGGAAATGGTGAGAGAAATGTATGAGGATGGAAGGAAGAGTAGCATGCTTAGAGAGAAGTTGAATTCCATGAAGGAAGAGAAGCAGTTGCTTTCTAACAAATTGCAAGAAATGGAGAGGCAACTTCATATTGCAAATATGAATTTGAAGAGGATGCATGAGTTGGAGTCACAGCTCTTTGTTGCCAAAGAAGCCTTGGTCAAGTATTGGATTGAAGAAGAGGTAAGCCATTCCGGTTTGTCTTCAAATTCCTCTGAGAATACTTATATTGGTTTGTTTGAAAAAAATACTAGAGGCATAGCTTCCAAGCTAATGTCCAAGATGGGCTATGAAGGACAGGGCTTGGGAAAGCATGCACAAGGTATTGTTGAACCAATAATGGTTGATGAAAGCCCTAAATATTTGGGTCTTGGCTATGGACAGTCTTATGGAGAGAGTTCCAAGGCTGCCATGAAGGCCATTGAAACAACTCCAAGAAGGAGTTGCATTACACAGTGTGAAGATTGTATTCAGGAGGAATGCAATAGCTTCAAACATCAATTGTAGGATGTAGGTGTTTAGAAGCACACACTTGAACGAGAGAGTTGGGGAGACTTTAACAGCCTTGAAGATATTTATGGTGTTCCAAAGGGATCCATTTCTTCATTTGCTTCACCTCCTCATAAAGGCAATAAAGGTGAAGGAGGCAAGTATAAATCTAGTTCTAAACATTTTCCTTTTGATTTTTCAAAGCATGGTAAATTTCCACATAAGCATGGGAAAAGAATTGCATGATCCTTTTGAGGTTTGGATAACCATCATGTTTCTAGATGTTGGAAGAGAATGGCCACAAAGAGGAAAATTTTGAAGGAAAAGAAACAAAAAGACGAGGATCCACTGGACAATGCAAATCATGTTTTCAAGAGGATGCAAATGCAGTGCACTTACTGCCATAAGTAAGGACATCTTGCTACAAAATGTTGGACATTGAATCCAACAATGCTTCCACAAAAGCTGACAAAAGTGGAAAGAGAAGATGGCAGAAAGGGAAGTTAAGATTCCATGAATAATGTGTTTCAGAATGATTCACATGTTGACGTTGATGTGTAGACAAAGGTAGTACCTTTGAAAGGGATTGGTGAGGAATGGTTAGAGTTCATATCCAATTAAGGTTTCATGTCTATTGATGCATCTATTTTCATTTCCTTGTTAATGGAATGCAAGTTGCAGGATTTTACCAAGTAGGTGAATGGAGAAGTTGAGCAAGAGACTCACTTTGTTGCTGCAACATTATATTTCATTTCAACTTCGAAAGTACAGTGTGCTTAAGTGAAAGTTAAAGTATGAAATGCATGCATGAGCAGGAGATGCATGAACACAGGGATGTTGATGATTTCCTTGTATTTGAACATGTATGTGTATTTAACTAAAGGGTTGGTTCCTTTGGCATGCATGTAATGTTGACTTGGGGAAAGTTAACTTGGTCTCCAAGTTGGAGATAGTGATGAAGCGTTTCATCTTTTGAAAAGAGTCCTAATGGTCTTTTCTACATGACTGACTTGAAGATTCATTTGTTTAAAGGCATGTTTTTTGGGCTTGTTATCTAGTCCATCATTTGTATGCAGATGTAAGACATGGAGGTGTTCACAAGCTATGAAATCTATTTCTTTTGTTGAAGCAAGAGTTTAGGCTATTCCAATTTTTGTCTATATTTCTGTTGTTGTTGACAGCTTATCTAATAGGTACAGATCAAAGTTTTGTGGAGTAGATGAACTTCACGTTTGCTTGAGCCACCTTGGATCAATGATCAAGGAAAAGAATTTCAAACCACCTTCTATGACCATCTCAGTAGAAGTTCTATAGGAAGGAAAGGAGGAAGATAGTTCTTCCCAGGAAGACTAACCCATCCAAGAAGGAAAGTGATCAGAAACTTCGGTTTAGAGGTGCTATGCAAGGCAAGTGTAGGGAGGTTGAGAGAAGAGGGTGAGTGATCTAAAATCAATCATGAATGATCTCAGTTAATTAATGAAGGTATTACAGACTCATGTGCTCGGGTGTGTCTATGTTATATTAAGTAACGAATCAATAAGATTGTGAAATACATAGACACTTGAAATAGTAAGAGAAACATAGTAAGAAAATACAAAAACACAACAAATTTAATAAGGAGTTCACCCAATCCTACTGGGCTACGTCTCTTGGTCCAACCTTCAGTGGTGGCCATTTCTATTGTTTCTTAAAGCAAATTTTTTACAACAAGGAGCTCAATTTGAGTCTCACTTAATAGATGATGATCAGTAGGGTGGTACTTGGATCCCCCAAGCCCCCAGAGTGCATAGAATCCCCCTTACTGAGTCTCAACCTCAATTGGTCTCAACAGTATGAGTCCAATTTGGTACTCAATACTTGATAGGTATACACAAAGGAGTTGCTTGAACCTCTCAAGCCTTCTTTAGAGTTCACAGACTCTTAGACTCTCTCTATCTCTGTCTGCTCAATGCTGCCTTTGCTCTACAGGTCATCTTAGCTTCTCTATTCTCTGCAATTCTCTTCTTTCTCTACTTTTGCTCCCCCCTCTTTATGCTCTTTATCTATTCATGGCTTAAAGCCAATCTGCTCCCTGACTGTTCATTTCCTCTTCCTGGCTCTCTGGATCGCCTGCCTCTATTCGTTGGAATTCCCCTGCTCTACGTCATCATCGCTATGTAACACTTCACAGAGAGGTGGTCACCTATTTTCTCACGAACTGAGTGTCAGTTCTCTTTGAATGGTCGTTATTTCCATTTCTCCAAGATCACCCATGAAACTGATTCCTCTGCCAGCTCAATGGTCATGTCGGACCTCAAATCTCATGTGCCTCAGTTTTTTTCCTCGTCAAATCTGATCTTCCATCGGGTTGATTCTCCATCGTTGATTTGGAGCTTCCAAATCCAACGGTCTCCGTCTATATCACACGGGTAAGTTTCTTGACTGTTAATCACACAATGTAAGTGGTTTTCTCTCTCATCCGCTGGGTGCATGTCACCCAGTGTGTGGCATCGCACTGAACTCGGCCAAACCCGCTTACCGCTCAAAGTGCACACGATATCCTACTAGTTTGGGCATGGGACTCGCCTTTTGACTGTTTCCGCATGGTTTCCTACTTTCCTCATAACCGAGCACTCGACGCTTTCTTTCACTGGGAGTTCTGCCCTGCAATATGAAATTAGAACTTTGCGCTAATCGCATATTAGAAACTTCCTCTATTATTGGATCTGAGCTTCCGATTGCCAATTTGCGTTAATGCACGGTCTCCATGGGCCAATGATCAATGCGCTTTGACTAAGGGTCCTCGTTGTTCCATGCTAGCCACAAATTGCCATTGTCTAGAGGTCATTTCTGATAAGCTCGTTATTCATAAGATTTTGAAGCCAGACATAATTTGAAATAGTCATGGAAATGTTAAGGATTGACTTTGGGTCACGACCTTCCCACTAAAAAAGCTTTTGGACCACCAAAAGTTGGTTTTCAAGCATCGACTAAGTGAGGGTATGGTTTTCTTAGTTGTCCAATATCTATCCATTTTGCACTACTTGGCTTAGAACCCTTGAGTCCAATCCTGAGGTACTGAACATACCCCCTGCGCGTCGTGCTCACCTTCCTATCCAGAATTGTGTCTTCCTATAATTCGTTGAGATATTCAGGTAACAAATCATCAATAGAAGGAAATTGACTCTACTCTTCGGGATCTTCAATTAATGAAGGTTCAAATAGTCCCAAGCTGTCTACATTAACGACTGAGTAGATGTGCATGTAAGCTAGTAAATCAAGGCAAAAAGCATTCTCACTAATTTTCTCAAATATCTTGAAAGGTCCATACGTTATTGGCTTAATATTTTGACCTTCAGCTTACATTCTATCTTTGTTGATATATAGCCAAACTTGGTCACCATCTTGGAAACTATGCTCCATCCGATGCTTGTCATGCCTTGCCTTGTATTTGTCTTGGCTCTATTCCAACTATTCTTGTAATGCCTGGTGAATCTCTTGGATTTGTTCAATGAACTTGGTTTCCTTGTTCACATCGCTGTGTCGATCAACTGCTACATCTTTACCAAAGACAAAATCCAAGGGAGACCTTGGTGTGAAACAAAACAGGTCTCAAAATGAGATCTATGTGTAGAAGAATGTTTTGCTTGGTTGTAAGCATGTTGCACATAACACAAATGTTTAGCCCAAAGTTTGTGATGCTTGCTGCAATAGCCTCTAAGCAACTGGATCATTGCCCTGTTGACCACTTCTGTCTGGCCATCTGCTTGTGGATGAAGGGCTGTGCTTTTCTTTAGTTTGGTGTCCATCAGTTCCCACAGACTTGACCAAAACCTCCGAACAAATCGGGTGTCTTGATCAGATATAATGGAAGTGGGTAATCCAAAATTAACCCATACATGTTGAAAGAACAACTTTGCAGTTTGTTTAGCTGTAATTTGTTTATTACAAGGTATCAAAATACACATTTTGCTGAACCTATCCACAACAACATATAAATAGTCATGACCTTTCCTAGATTTAGGCAGTCCTCCAACAAAGTCCATGGAAACACTTTCTGAAGGATGAGAAGGAACTGGCAATGGAGTGTACAAGCCTAGTTTTTTATTGTTGGGCTTTCTTTTAGCACACATGGTACATCCTCTTACATATCTAGAAAATGTCTCATTCATTTTTGGCCAATAACGAAATCTTTGTAGCTGTGCAACTGTGCAACTGTTTTACTTACCCCAAAGTGACCTGATATTAGAGAAGTGTGTGCTTCTCGAATTATCTTTACTCTTTCATTTTGTGGAATGAATAGCTTCCCATAATGATACAAGAGTCAGTCCTTAACATGATAATCTAATTCTTTTACTCGTTTGCCTTGACGTAAAGTTGCATATACATCTTTAAAATCTATATCTTGAGAATATTGTTCAATGTAGCTCTCATGCAGTACTAAATTATGCTTAAGTATAGTGGATGCATTTATAATAGGTCTAGATAACATATCTGCAACTTTATTGTGTATGCGCTGTTTATATCTGATCACTAAATGAAATTGTTGTAGAAAATCCATCCATCTATAGTGTCTCGATTGCTACAACTTAGTTTGGGAATGTAGATATTGAAGTGTTTGATGATCAGTATGTATAACTGTCTCCTTGCCCATTAAGTAATGTTTCCACTTTTTCACGCTCTGTACTAATGCATACAATTCTTTATCATATGTTGGATAGTTAACTACTGCAGAATTAAATGTCTCATAATGATAACATATGGGTGTACCGTACTGTATCAACACTACTCCCATGGCATAGTCATTGGCATCTGTTTGGATCTCAAAATGTCTTTGAAGATCAGGTAGTGCTAGTACTAGCGCTGTACTAATCCTTTCTTTCAAGGTTTCAAAGGCTTTCTGTTGTTTGCCTCCCCACTAAAACACATTGTTCAATCCTGTCAAAGCATGTAAAAGGGCTGCAATTAAGGAAAAGTTAGAAATGAGCTTTCTCCAATATTGTGCTACTCCTAAGAAGCTTCTCACTTCTATAGTAGATCTGGGTTTAGGCCAGTTTACAATGACTACAACTTTAGAGGGATCTATCTTCAATTTACCGCCCCCTACTATATGGCCCAAATAATTCAAAGATGTTTTGCCAAATTCATATTTTGAGAGTTTAACATAAAAATTTTATTTTTTCAAAACATCTAGTGTCTACTTAACATGCTTTAAATGTTCTTCCCATGTTTTCCTAAATATAAGAATGTCATGCAAATATACAATAACAAAATCATCAAGAAAAGGTCTGAGTACATCATTCATTATTCTCATGAAAGTAGCAAGAGCATTAGTTAAGCCAAAAGGCATACCCAGCCACTCATACAATCCTTGCTTTGTTCTGAAAGCAGTCTTCCATGCATCTTGCTCTGCAACTTTAACCTAATGATACCCACTATGCAAGTCTAACTTGGAAAAATAAACAACTTCTTTCAATTGATCTAATAGATAATGTATGTGTGGAAGGGGATAACGATTTTTTATCGTTATATTATTCACTGCTCAGTAATCAATGCACATTCTCCAGGAGCAATCTTTATCTCTTGCCAAAATGATTGGAGACCCACATGGTGATGTGCTAGGTCTAATAAACCCCTCCTCGAGCAACTCTTGCACCTGCTTCTTAATTTCAGCATTCTCTAAAGTGGACAACCTGTACATTGCAATGTTAGGAAATGGAGCATCTTGCTGCAAGTTAATATCATGAACTATTTCCTTCTTGTGTAGTAGACCTTTAGGTTCTTGAAACAAGATATCATACTCTGAAACAACTTTTTCTAAATCATCTTGTTGTTTAGCATCACAGCCCTCAAATAAATTGGTTTTATCAGGTTTCTTTTCCTTTACAACCATCAATAAAAACTATTTTCATGAATTTACAATTCGTTTCATCTGCCCTGAGTTTATGAGAGTATGATTATTCTTGAGCTTATGAGCTCTTACAAAATATTTGATTCCATATTTAACAAGAAGATACTTGTTCTTAGCTCTATAGAAAATAGCTTTTCTATCATACAAGTAAGGACTTCCTAAAACAATCCCACATATATCCAAAGGAATCATATCTAACTCAACCTCATCTACAAATGCTAACCCAAAAGAAACTTAAGTTTACATTGTCTAGTCACTTGTAGTTGTGCTTTATCACTTAACCAACCTCATGGGTATGGTTTCTTGTGAGGTGTAGTCACTAATCCCAACTTCTTTAAAATTGCTTCAGAAATTAAATTTGCTTGTGAGCCACTATCAAACAAAGTATCAATCTTTTGATGATTGGAAATAAATCGAATATGGAAAAGCTCATCTCTTTTTCTCTCATTTTCTTCATCATTAATAGATTGTGTAGAATTACTAGTAGATGCTTCAAAATTTTTATCTTTTATACCTGTGGCTACAATGGTTGTTTAATCTCATGAGTCTGACCCCAAATCTTTCTAAATAGCTGTAGCAGTCTTCTTCTTCTTACTCCTGAACTTCTTAGGTCTCAGCTCCGGATGCAGAATCCAAAAATGCTCATCATCATGCCCATTCTTCTTATAGTGAGTGCATGAAGACTTGCTTTTCTGTGCGGTGTTGGCCTTCCTCTCTTTCCATTTTTGTTTTCTTTTCAACTTATTCTTGCTTGCAATGGGCTTGGATGATCCTCCAACTTTTGGGTTCCCATTCTTTCCTCTAGCTTCTAGATGCATAGCTTGAACAGATACCTCATCTATACTAGTGGGATTAAACATGAGGATAGTCCGCATCATGTAGCTATGTACCTACATACTTCAACAGAGTCTCAAGTGAGTCTAAAGTGATTCCTAGAATCAAAGCTCTCTTCCTAAATTCTTGGGTGTAACCTTGTACACTTTGCCCTTTCAATTGGCGAAAAGTTTGCCAGCTCATCATGGCTTACCACATGTAAGCTAGTGGATATAACTACTTTTTGATTGTAGAAACAAATTCACTCTAGACAGAAAGAATCTTACCATGTTTCTTCATATCAGCTTGGTCCTTGCCTTCCCACCATACCAAGGCGGTGCCTTCAAGGCATAGAATGGCCAGCTAAACCTTACTTTTGTTTGAGTCGATACTCTTTGTTGAAAATAATACTGAGAGGGGGGGTGAATCAGTATTATCAAGTCAAATAATCCTTTTCAAAAACCAAATTGTATACGCTACTTCAGTTAATTAAACTCGCGTATATACGCAACTATTCAGATGTAAACCAGCGTACACAGAGCAAACCTTTTAATTTTCTTAAACTTTCAGATGATGTTTGTTAATCTGAGATGCAGCATCAAATAACCAGTAACCAGAGATAGTAAAACAAAGCAGAAAGAAAATCACACACAAGAACACCAGATATAAGGTGGAAACCCAATGTGGGTGAAAACCACCTGCTGCAATTCGTTTCTATCTTTCTTTAAATTAGAAACTTCTGTTTACAATGTACTGGTGTAGTCCTTTACGAGTATGCAGGCTGCAACCTGTAGAGAGCTACAACTCTCTCTCATTTTCCAGCTTTCCTGGAAGGGAGCTACAACCCCATTAGCTCTTGTACTAGCCAAGATACTAGTACGTAGGGGCTGGCCTATAGAAGGCTACAACCTTCTCTTTCTTCCAGCGACCACTTTTCATCAATTTTCAAACTGGATCCATGAACATCAAACAATCATCAAGAATCAACCAATCTCCTTTTCACCAACTAGATCTGAAACAAGTAGATACTTCTCTGACAACTGTACACAGAACACTGTACCAGAAACCACACAGCAGAACCCAGAACACAACAACAATAAGCAGAAACAGCTAGATCACAGCTTAAAGCATATATGCAATTTCAACAGTCTGCAACTTGCGTGCATACGCATCTGCGTATGGAACAACCTGCGTATACGCGACTTTACTTCCCCTAAACTGCGTGTATATGCGCCTTCGCTTTACTGAACCTACGTACAGATCTATAAAGGACAACACACTCTTCCAGATATTCAATCACTAATTATCAGACTTATAGATCAGACAAGCGCCACATCAAGCAGATCAAAATCATACAGAGATACTACCATTTAGGCTTAAAGATTATGACCCATGAATAGACCTTATCCTTCCTTTTGCGCTAAGGTTCCTCCTTCCTTCAGATTCAGATCTGCGTCACCATCCAATATACCAGCTCTAGCACTTTATCAGATCTTCAATAATAATCCAGATGGTGATTTGTCACAAGATCTCCTTCCTCTTTTATAGTCCTAGGCCTTCCCCAATACCATGGTTCAAAACAATAACATTTCAATACCATGAACCCAAAACAATGGATCGACACAATTGACGAGATGCCATGGTCCAAAACATAGGTTCAAGTTCCAAGATCTAACTGCCATGGACCAAAAGAATGATCACCAACATATACGCGCTTTTGTAAAGTATAACCCGCGTGTATACGCGCATTCGTCTAGATGAACCTACGTATATGTCTTTTTCTACTTTCTGAGTGCCTGAACTGAGATCTGTTACCAAAGAAGGTTTCCATCAAGGACAACACCTGTGCCATAGCTCCAAACCTCTGCCATAATGCCAACAATCTCCCCCTTTGGACTTGATGGCAACACCAAGATCCAAGATCATTCTCCCCCTTCGTCATCAAGGGCAAAGGGTTGTGCTCCCCTTGAGTATATGCTAAAATTTTCCGTGCTGACCATGCCCCCCCTGACTGTAGGCAAGATCTGCAAAAGGATGTTCTTGAAGAAGAACCGAGACTTTTGTAATAATACAAGACCTTCCTATCATCATAAGACTTAGTACATACATCCATCACCCAACCAAGTGGGGATCATCTATCCAACCGAGTGGAATACATCAGAAATTTACATATGATGACCAAATACATTGCATCTTCATCCCAGGCATAGTGGGGAAACCAATATAGGCCGTTACATGACCTTGACACCATATAAGAAAGAGACACATGACATAGAGACAAATATTGAAAATATCAACAACTGATAGCAGCAGCAACTGGCAATGATCATTCAGATTAGCAACCAAGATTTCCTTTTGTTCGCCTTCTGCCTTTGTTCTACCTGAAATCAACAACATCTATGCACTAGAACCAAAAGCTTATAAACAAATGCCAACAATGCATAAGAAGATTATTTTCTCCCCCTGAACCTGTGCCGGATGGTCTCTAACAGACCCCTATCAAAATATCTTCAACCAGAGCCTGCTCTTTCTGATATCCATCAAGCCTTCATATACACAACTGTCTCTATACTGACCGACGTATGTACGCGGATACTCCTTATCCAACACGCATACACCCAATTTTCTCTGAATATTTAATAGCAAGATGATATATCCAAAACTCCCAGCTTCTGTCTGAGATATTCAAAATTTTCCCTGGGCAGTGGTTTGGTGAAAATGTCAGCAACTTGTTCCTTAGAA
>APFE030053074.1:105364-143671 GCA_000404065.3 Pinus taeda | reverse complement strand
ACTATCGGGAAGAGAAAAGACTTTTAATGATAATTAATATAATATACCGAAGTCATATCAATCCTTTTCGAAAGTCGTGTTTGGCTTTATCACAATCGGCGATCGGAGGAAACCTTGGGCAATCTTATTTAAGTTTTTGTGGAATCCCCGATCGCCGATAACGATATCGCTTGACATCGGCCCAAAGCCAACATGACAACTACATAAAAGACAAAAAAAAATACAGATCTAATCAATATGCATAGAAAAAACCATTTTCATGGACCACACTATTGATCCAGAGATTGTAATGAAAGAAACCTAGTGTTGTCAATACTCTTCACTGGAACAACTTGTCAGCCACAAAGTTTTTTTCCTTGTATATAAGGGAAAAATAAATCTTTTTAAAATAGTCTTTTAGGCCCATGATCTGCTAAAGCCACCCAGTGGAACAGGGATGGGACCTCTAGCAATGAAGAACCTTGCACCCAGTCAATGACGGACTTAAAATCTGCAACAATTCAAATTTCCTCAATGACAAGCCAATCTGTAAGTTTCAGGACGCCCCATAGGGCGAGGACCTCCCCCTAACAATTGGAGCCTATAATATTCAACAAATTGCAATATTTAACATTTATTAAGTGAAAATTAATAATATTTAAAGTTTCTCTAACAATAAGAGTCTAATTATATCAGTTCCTAGTAACTCAATTGATTGAGTTCTTTGTGTTCTATTGATTTTATTGATCAAACTTTTCATCAAATTCTTTAACCAGGAAAGCTCAACCCTTTTCATCAACTTATTTAAGTTCTTTAACCAGGAAAGCTCAACCAATTTATAATTACACTCTTATGGTTAGAAAAATGTTAAATATTATAATTAGTTAAATATTATACTGTGATATCCTAGTTACCTATATTTTATGTGGTCAAAATGTTAAATATATTATATTTATATATTAAGATTAAATATGTCGTAGCATATATTCCTTTGATATATGGAAAATTAATAATTTAAATCCATAATCATTAATGGCACCTCATTGTTCTCATTATAATTGGCCAAAGTATAATAATTGTTGTCACTGTAATAATCCACCAACTATATCCAACAAGTTGAAACAAAATTCAGAGGGAATCAATAGTGTCAATATCGACCATTCAACCATTCAATTTACATGAGAGGGAGTTATTTTTTTTTTTAAATATTTAGTACAAAATGGAGTTCTAAATAATATAGAAAAATAAAACCACCCTTCCATGTGTGAAGCGAGAGATAAAATAAAAGATAATATGATAGATATCATAATTAAACTATAAGATTATGTAATTGATAGTTTACAGTTTAGATTAATTTACATTGTTTATAGAATTAAAAAATTTCCAAAACTGGTATAGGTATATAATAGGGTTACAACCAGTAATTATAACCACAATTTATAAAAATAGCTTTTAAGCAATATAAAATTATATAAAATTTCTTAAAATTTAATTACTATGTATTATTATCGTAAAAAATTATATTAAAAACAAAATAAAAAAGATACATAAATTTTTAAAATGTACACATCGATATTTTTCTATATAAATCACCATAAAAATATATAAAATTAAAGTAGTGTCCTAAATAAAAATTATAATTTAAAAAAATTCTAAAATGGTGTTTATGTAAATAAATTTTAAATTTAAAAAATTTTTAAAAAAAATTTATACGCTTAAAAAATATGTTGTTATTTATTTGATATTTAAATTCCATTATCTAATTTATTACGATTAAAAACTTAAAATTTGGTCAAATTAAAAATAATATAATATAATATATGAATGACTATATTTATTGTCTTGTACATTTATGGTGTAAACCAGCCCAATGGCCCACGCTTTTACACGTCCGAATGTAATGACGTGTCAAAAAAATATCTCTTGTTTCCTTGCGTGGAGATCGTCTGCGGGATTTTTCATAGTGGGTGGCAGTTGTGAGTTTAATTTCGGCAATTAATGGTCCATCCTCTCGCCTCGATCCTGTTTCCACTTGTTCTTTGTGCCAAACCACCGATCCTTGTGGGTTATTTTGGACTGTTCTTTCACGCTGAGAATGTTCGTGAGGGTTTCCTGGGTTTGCTCTGTGGAATGCTGTCTTGTTTGCAATGGTGAGTATTGGTTGCCTTTTGTTGGTGATGGTTCGCGAACTCTCCTCCGCTTGGTTTGCCTGTGAACTTATGGGAAATGCTGCTCGAATGCTGTTGTCGCTCGGCTCTGAAATGTGGTTTCGAACCTGGTAAGTCCTGTTGGTTATTCTCCTTATGCATGCGCGTGTTCTATAAACAATTTCCAGTGGTTTTTGCTCATTGTAGTTTTCTTATTGTCTGCGAATATGCATGTATGGTTCGGTCAGGGTTTCCTTTAGACTTTTCTCTCGTTTTATTATGGTTCTGGATATGCGTTGCGGTTTAATTTTGCTTTTCGAGCTCTTATTGTTTCTTGGCCCGAATCTGGGTTCAATCCTCACGCTTTCTGTTACTCTGGGTTTTCATTTTGCGGGCATTGGTGTTTGTCCTGAGCACAGGATCACATTGGCGGTTGTTCATTGACTGGAACAGGTATTAACTCTCGTCCCTGCTTCAATTCTGTCCTGCTTCTTTTACTATGACTTACCCACCTGGCTCCTTTGGTCTCCAGTTATGCAACTTGTCCGGGACGTCGCTGTGGCTAAACTTCGACTCGGCTTACTCAGGTAATTTTGATGTTTTTTGTTCTCCGCATGTAGTGGTTACTTCCTTGAAGGGTTTTCCCTTTGTACGCGTGTAACTCGGTTTGATGTTTGCTGGTTACAGGTCATTGGTGGCGGCCTGAGTACGCGGGTCCTCCAATCTCTATTAACACAGTGAACTGGTTCTCGGTAGGCCTGAATCCTCAAATTTTTCGGTTTATCTCTTCGAACGGTCGGTGACCACGGTCGCTGTAGGATTGTTTGTGATTTTTGGTCGTTGTATGTACTTTGTTCTTTCTGCGTCTTTCTCTGTCGATTTTGTATGAGGGATTGATAAGTGGGAAGGTCGTTGTTGTTATGGTTGAACCCTCGTCCAGGGTTTTGATTGTGATGCCACTTCAGTCATACGCTTAATATTGTTTTGTTTGTGGAAATGGAATCCTTCGTATGCACATGTATTGTATTTGACAATGATAAATAGGAATGCTTATCAATGACTTTCGATTTTTTCAATGGAGTTTACAAATTTTACACAGCAAGGTTACCTCTGTTCTGTGGTCGCTTTCTGGATACAAATGTTTGCCCGTGATTGTCTCCTGTATGCAATTACTCGTTTCGGACTTCGGTTATTTAGGCCTCTTGGTCCTTTGCTTGAGTGTGTGCGGAAACACGTCCAATATTTGGAGATAAATTGTATGCTCATGTTCAGAATATAGAACAGTAAATTACACAGACATTCTCGATTTGTTACTTTATCAAACTGTATTGAAAAATTAATATTAAACTGAACAGTAGAAATGTATACAGATGGACAATAGTTTTGAATGCTATCTGCTTGTATCTTGTTCATTTTATTTCTTTTCTTCTGCAATTGTTGAACCCCTTTTCTCTATTACATTTTGGCTTTTATGCTCTTCCATTTCAGTTGATTTTGCAGTTAATCAAACCACCATAAAATTTAGTTACAAAAAGATCTTGTTATCGTTGATAACCATATTTGCCTGACATTACAATATTTGTATGAACAGTTTGTCATTTCTCTCCTAATTTAACGAACTATTCCCTAGCTAATGTTCGAGCTACAGTAATTCTGGTTATTTAACTAAATATGCCTGAATTCACCAACTCTGTAAAAACAACTTAAAAGAAAAACTATCTCATGAAAACGTAAAAATAAATAATCCAGTTGATCAATAACCTTCAAACCTGGTTGAGACATTGCCCGGTTACGGCAAGCTGGATGCTCTTGCATCCAGCTCCCGAGGGAAAAAAAGATCATGACTCCGGTCCATGAGCTCCTCGACCGAAGTTCCTGTTTGCACAATCTGCCTGGCGTCAAGCCATGAGCTATCCTCAATCGGACGGTTCTTCTACTTGACCAGGTATTGTAAGTAATTTTTCCGCCGAGTACGTCTAGCCACCTGAGTTTCGAGGATGCCTTCGATCTCAGGGGGTTGAACATAAGGCATCTATCTCTTCCAAGTTTCTTCGTCTTCCTGGGTATTCCGTGTGGATTGTCCAGGTCCATCTTTTTTTTCCTCTGTGGGGTCGTCTGTGTACGGGAACAGATCTACTATATTAAAGATAGGTGAAATGCCTATTCCGGGTGGCAATTGTATCTCGTAGGCATTTGCCGAAAATTTTCGTAGAACTTTACAAGGTCCTATATTTTTGTACTTCAGTTTATTGTATGTACCCTTAGGGAAACGTTCCTTACGTAAGTGTGCAAGGACTTCGTCCCCCACTTCAAACTGAACTTCCCTCCTCTTTAGATCTGCATGTTGTTTATATTTTACGCTGATGTCCTGTAATTTTGCCTTCACTTGTTCCTGTAAATCTCTCATTGCGTTAGCAAAATCCTCTCCATCCACACTCCGTCGTTCCTGTAAGCCAAGATCCCGAAGCTCATGCACTCCGCGAGGGTGCATGCCATATAGGATCTGAAAGGGACTGAGACCTATGCTACGATTGGGTGAGTCATTGTAGGCGAACTCCGCTTGTGCTAGCACCCGATCCCACATCCATGAATTCTCCCCAACTAAGTTGCGTAACAGGTTTCCCAAACTCCTGTTCACAACTTCTGTCTGCCCGTCGGTTTGCAGGTGATATGCAGAACTGTAGCTTAAGTGTGTGTTTATTTATTTCCATAAGGTATGCCAAAAATGTCTCGTGAACTTCACGTCCCTGTCTGAGAGGATGGTTTTTGGTAATCCATGTAACTTGACAATCCCATTAAAAAACAAGTGGGTCACGTGAGTGGCGTCACTAGTTTTCCGGCAAGGTATAAAATGTGCCATTTTTGAGAACCTGTCCACCAATACCATTACTGAATCATATCCTCTCTGTGTTTTTGGCAGTCCTAAAACAAAATCTAGACTAACAGAATCCCATGGCCTACTTGGAACAGGTAATGGTGTATATAGACCTGTGTTCTGGTTGTGCCCCTTCTCCAATTGGCACACCTTACACTTAGTCACAAAACGTTGTACGTCTCATCGCATTCTTGGCCAAAAATAGAAATCACTAAGTTGTTCTAGGGTCTTATCTATACCAAAGTGTCCAGCCAAACCCCCGCTGTGTTTTTCGCGAATAATATTCTCTCTCATTGAACAGTTGGGTATACACAGTTGTCCTCCTTTAAACAACAACTTTTCCTGTATATTATAATCCAACCAAGGACTGTTACCCCTTATGAAAGGGTTCTGGCATGCCTCATAGGCTTCACTAAAATCTACATCTATTTGGTAAAGGTCCCATAAATGTTCAAAACCCAACACCTGTACAGCGCTCTCCTGCAAAAGTAGAGCCTTTCTACTTAATGCGTTGGCCACCTTGTTTGCTTGCCCGCTAATGTGCTTCAACACGAAGTTAAAACTCTGTAAGTACTCCACCCATTGGCATGTTTATGGTTGAGTTTGTGTTGCTAGATTACATATTGTAGTGCAGAATTATCTGAGAACAACACGAATTCATTCCCCAGTAAATAATGCCTCCAGTGTCTTAAGGCCTGTACAACTGCATAAAACTCTTTGTCATATGAGGAGTACTTCTGTCTAGTCTCATTCAGCTTTTCCCTGAAAAATGCCACAGGTCTGTCCTCCTAACTAAGTATAGCCCCGATTGCTATCTTGCTAGCGTCACAACGTACTTGAAACAATTTCTGAAAATCTGGTAGCCTGAGGATCGGCCTCTCAGTAATCTTTCTTTTCAATAACTGAAAACTTTTCTCTGTTGCTTCCGTCCACCGAAAAGGTTGGCTGGCCTTTTCGATGGTCTCCAGCATAGGTGCACAAATCCCGCTAAAGTTCTTAATAAAATTCCCATAGAAACTTGCCAACCTGTGGAAACTATGTACCTCAAATAAATTTTTCGGAGACGGCAAATTTACTATTACTGCTACCTTCTTTGGATCCATCTTCAATTCATTTTCTGCTATCACAAATCCAAAATAAATTAGTTCCCTCTGCAGAAAAGTACATTTCTTCAAGTTTATCACCAGTTTCTTATGTTGTAGTTTCTCCAACACTTTGCGCACATGTCGAAAGTGTTCTTCTTTCGCCCTGCTAAAATAAGGATGTCATCTAAATAAACGATCACAAATTTCCCAATATATTCTTTCAACATCTCATTCATTATCCTCATGAATGTGCTGGGTGCATTACTCAACCTCAATGGCATGACCAGCCACTCATACAGTCCCTCATTTGTTTTAAAGGTCATTTTCCACTCATCCCCCTCCCGTATCTGAATCTGATGATACCCGCTTTTCAAATCTATTTTGGAGAAGTAAGCCGCCCCACTTAAACAGTCCATCATATCATCCATATGCGGTAACAGAAATCTGTACCGGATGGTAATTTTATTGATGGCCCTTGAGTCGGTGCACATCCGCCATTCTCCTCCCTTTTTGGGGGCGAGGACTATTGGCACAGCACATGGGCTCAAGCTTTCCCTTATTAAACCTTTGTCCAACAGTTCTAGCACCTATTTCCTGATTTCCTCATTATCCTTGGGGCTCATTCGGTAGGCTGCTTTATTTGGTAAGCTGGCTCCGGGTATAAAATCAATGTGGTGACTAATACTCCGCTTGGGGGGTAACTTGTCTGGCAAGTCATCCACTACTATATCTGTAAATTCTTCTAACATTTGTTGTATCTCTATGGGCAAATCTATTATTTCTGTGTGTAAGGGAACTGTCCTTGTTTTCTTGACTACCGCATAACCTATTTCACTACCCTCTACCTGTCTTAAAAACTGCTTTCCACTCACTAACAATGCTTTGGGTTCACTTGTTTCAGTTGTTCCTTTCTCTTCCTTGATAGGCACAAGGGTATGCCTGACCCCATCTTTCTCGAATTTATAACAATTCATCACTCCATCGTGTGTTACCTTCCTATCATATTGCCAAGGCCTGCCCAGCAATATGTGACATACGTCCATCGGCATGATGTCACAGATAATTTTATCCTTATACCTGCCTATCTGAAACTCAACCTCACTTTGCTCGTCCACCAGCAACTAGTGCCCCTTTTGTAACCATGAAACTCTATATGGACTGGGATGCTTTAAACACTTCAGCCCCAACTTTTCCACCATTTTTGTGGATACCAAATTGTCAGTACTTCCACTGTCAATTATCATCCTACAACACTTACCCTGTGATTTGCAAATCGTCCTGAACAGAGCTCTCCGTTGCGTCTGTTCGGTACTCTCGTCGTTTGGTTTCAATAGTACCTTATGCAGCACCAAAGCTTCTCTCGTCTCTGGGGCATTCTCTGCCTCTTGGGTGAGTGTTGTTGTTTCCTCCGGTTGCGCCACATACGCACCCCGCTGTCCAACTGAATCTGCTTCTGGACGCTCAAACGAGTGATGCCCCTACTTGTGGCATCTATAGCATTGATAACCAGCCCCTCTTCCTCGGCCATTACCTCTGCCGCGCTGGGACGATCTGCCACCTCTCATACTGTCTCCTTTTTCTGTTGTTCCCGAAGTTTTCGAACTGCTAGCTTCCTCACTGTTGCTAACAGTCCGGCCGCTGCCATAGTACTAGCCTTTCCCTCTGCCAGATCCTCGTCCTCTCCGGGCATTCTGCCTTCGGGTAATTTTCTCCTCCGCTTTTACTGTGCTCTGGTATGCCTCCTCAGTATTATTTGGAGACAAAATACTTATTTCATCTAGAATTTCCATTCTCAGTCCATTAACATACCTGGTTGTCCTTTCTGCAGTATCTTCTGTATATCCAGCTCACAAATTCACTCGATAGAACTCCTCTGTGTACCCCTTTACAGTCAATCCTCTCTGTCTTAAGATCTGTACCTGTCTATGTAACGCAATTTGATAGTCCCTTGGCAGAAATCTGCCCTTCAACTTGGCCACCATTCTTGACCAAGTTTTAATCGGTTCTTTATTCAACCTCTTCCTCTCATTCTGGACACTATCCCACCACAGAGTTGTGTGTCCTTTCAGCTTTGTCGTTGCGAATTTGACTCTACATTCTTCGCTAAATTCCTCACACTCAAAATACTTATCCATCTCACTAATCAAATCCAACACAACATCGATAGACAAACTACCATCGTACGTCAGGAGTTCTGGTTTAGGTATACTGTTTGATAGTAAAACAAACTTTAGCAATTTCACCTCTACGGATTCACCTTCAGGTCCATCTACTGCCACTTCTACTTCCTCTTCACTTACATCGCCCATTTCTGGATCTCTTCGCCTACCTGCCTCTACTGCTTCCAAACGAGTAGTAAGAACTCTGAGTTCTCCACGTAACACTTCATCTACCATTCTACGAGCACCTTGGCCTCGTCCTACGTCCATTTTTCTCAATCTACTCAACTATTCTCTGATACCACTCTGGTGTAACCCAGCCCAATGGCCCATGGCTTTACACGCCTGAAATGAAATGACGTGTCAACAAAATATCTCTCGTTTCCTTGCGTGGAGATCGTCTGCGGGATTTTTCACAGTGGGTGGCATTTGTGAGTTTAATTTTGTAATTAATGGCCCGTCCTCACGCCTCAATCCTGTTACCACTTGTTCTTTGTACCAAACCACCAATCCTTGTGGGTTATTCTGGACTATTCTTTCGAGCAGAGAATGTTCATGAGGGTTTCCTAGGTTTGCTCTGTAGAATACTATCTTCTCTGTAATGGTGAGTGTTGGTCGACTTCTGTTGATGGTGGTTCGCGAACTCTCCTCTGCTCGGTTTGCCTGTGAACTTATGGGAAATACTGCTCGAATGCTGTTGTCGCTCGGCTCTGAAATGTGGGTTCGAACCTAGTAAGGCCTGTTGGTTATTCTCCTTATGCATGCATGTGTTCTGTAAGCAATTTCCAGTGGTTTTTTCTCATTGTAGTTTGCTTATTGTCTGCGAATATACATGTATGGTTTGGTCAGGGTTTCCTTTAGACATTTCTCTCATTTTATAATGGTTCTGGATATGTGTTGCGATTTAATTTTTCTTTCCGAGTTCCTGTTGTTTCTTGACCTGAATCTGGGTTCAATCCTCACGCTTTCTGTTACTCTGGGTTTTCATTTTTGTGAGCATTTTATGTGTTCCGAGCACAGGATCACGTTGGCGGTTGTTCATCGACTGGAACAGGTATTAACTCTCATCCCTGATTCAATTCTACCCTGCTTCTATTACTATTACTTACCCTCCTGGCTCCTTTGGTCTCCAGTTATGCAACTTGTCCGGGACGTCGCTGTGGCTAAATTTTGACTCGGCTTACTCAGGTAATTTTAATGTTTTTTATCCTCTGCTTGTAGGGGTTTATTTCCTTGAAGGGTTTTCCCCTTTATACACCTGTAACTTGGTTTGTTGTTTGCTGGTCACAGGTCATTGGTGTCGGCCTGAGTACGCGGGTCCTCCAATCTCTATTAACAGAGTGAACTAGTTCTCGGTAGGCATGAACCCTCAAATTTTCCGATTTATTTCTTCAAACGGTCGATGACCACAGTTGCTGTAGGATTGTCTGTGGTTTTGGTCGTTGTATGTAATTTGTTCTTGCTGCGTCTTTCTCTGTCGATTTTGTATGAGGGATTGATAAGTGGGAAGGTCGTTGTTGTTATGGTTGAACCCTCATCCAGGTTTTTGATTGTGACGCCACTTCAGTCATACGCTTAATATTATTTTGTCTGTGGAAATGGAATCCTTCGTATGCACATGTATTGTATTTGACAATGATAAATAAGAATGCTTATCAATGACTTTCGATTTTTTCAACGGAGTTTACAAATTTTACACAGCAAGGTTACCTCTGTTCTGTGGTCGCTTTCTGGATACAAATGTTTGCTCGTGATTCTATCCTGTGTGCAATTACTCGTTTCGGACTTTAGTTATTTAGGCCTCTTGGTCCTTTGCTTGAGTGTGTGCAAAAACACGTCCAATATTTGGATATAAATTGTATGCTTGTGTTCAAAATATAGAACAGTAAATTACACAGACATTCGCGATTTGTTACTTTATCAAACTGTAATGAAAAATTAACATTAGACTGAACAGTAGAAATGTATACAGATGGACAATAGTTTTGAATGTTATCTGCTTGTATCTTGTTCGTTTTATTTCTTTTCTTCTGCAATTGTTGAACCCCTTTTCTCTGTTACATTTTGGCTTTTATGCTCTTCCATTTCAGTTGATTTTGTAGTTAATCAAACTGCCATAGAATTTAGTTACAAAAAGATCTTGTTATCATTGATAACCATATTTGCCTGACATTACAAGATTTGTATGAATAGTTTGTCATTTCTCTCCTAATTTAACAAACTATTCCCTAGCTAATGTTTGAGCTACAGTAATTCTGGTTATTTAACTAAATATGCCTGAATTCACCAACTCTGTAAAAACAAGTTAAAAGAAAAACTATCTCATGAAAACGTAAAAATAAATAATCCAGTTGATCAATAACCTTCAAACCTGGCTGAGACTTTGCCCGGTTACGGCGAGCTGGATGCTCCTACATCAAAGAAGTACCTAAATATAGTGGAAGTTTGCATCCATAAGAATCAGTGGATAGAATAAATTATTTGAAAACACATTTTGAATATGCAGATATACTAGAAGAAAACCAATTTAAACTTATTTTGCAAAGATGAGAGGACATGTAGCCTTATGGTGGGACAGGGTGCAAGAAGAAAGGGCCTTGAAGATCAAAGTAGAGCTCAAGAGATTCAGCAAGATGATTGCTCAATTGGAAGGTAAATTCCTTCATGAATATTATCAATTAATTTTGGTTATGAAGATGCACAATCTTAAGAGAAAATTGATGATTGTTAGGTAGCACATAGGCGAATTTTATAAAGTGAACATTAGACCATGATACATAGAGGGCATAGGTGAGAGAGTTATCTGCTATATCAATGATTTGACATTTGACATTTAGGATGAATTAATTATAATGTAATTGAGATCTGTTGAATAAACTTATTAGGCTGCATTGAAAGATGTAAAAAAGTTGATGAGGAAGCATAGTCAAAGAAGGAGAGTAAGGCGTTCTAGAGGAAAATAATAGCATAAGAAGAGGGTAGCTAGCAGCTCAAGAAAACAACTAAAACAAAAAAAAAGTCAGTGATGCCAGAGGGGGAAGATATTCTTTAAGAGGTTGAGGAAGAGGGGGAGATAAATAAGTGAGGTGTTATAATGATGATCAATTGGGTGATTATTAATGGGACTGTCCAGAAAATGATCCAAGGAGAAGACAGGAAAAAGTAATACAACCTAAAGTTGAAACTCTAAATGGGGAAGAATAATGTGTCAATTTTATAGAGAAGGATAAGCTTTAATGATGAAGCGAGTGATACCAAGAGGAGACAAGGATGTAGTGAACTAATGCAAATAAGAAACTTATTCAAGACACCTTCTAAAGAAAAAGGTAAATGTTGCAAGTTGATTGTTGATAATGGTAGTTCTGACAATCTCGTTTCCACAAAAATGGAAGAGAAATTACAGTTGGATAGGATTCCACATCCTACATTGTATAAGGTTTCATGGTTGCAGAAGGGACAACAAATAGTGGTAAGTGAGCAATGCCAATTAGAGTTACAAATTGGAAAATATTTTTTTTTTTTCTATGTTAAGACTAACCTAAGTACCCACTGTGATTTGAACCGGTGACCTATCGCAAGGAGTGCCTTAACAATGCACCCATTCACCATCAATCCAAAGCCCCGTGGGCATTACGAATTGGAAAATATTAAGAACAAGTTCTTTGTGATATTTTTTAGATGTATACTTGTCATGTCTTTCTTGGAAGACCTTTGTAGTATGACAGGAGAGTGAGTTAAGATGGAAGAATGAACAACTACACTTCTGGAAAGGATGGACAAAAGCATGTGTTACTACCAATAAAAAATGAAGAGATCAGAGAGACAGTGGATCCCAGCAGACTTTTGATGAGTGAGAAAAAAATTCTGACTAGGGATGGAAAAATTAGGGAATATCAGCAGTATAAGATAAAGATTGAAAAAAAAGTTTTTAAGGTGACTAATTGGCCTTAAACAAACTAGGATTTATTTAATTTGAAAATAAAATGCTTAATGAATGGGTTGAAATAAAAATTATCAAACAAATAGTGCTTTTTAGTAGAAAAAATGTTTATGGAACAAGAGATTGAAATGAATGAGTAGTAGTTCATAATTCTTAAGGATAGTGGGCATAAGAAGTTTGGGAATAATGTTGTAAATGGTAAAGTAGCACGGTATCTTGATCAAAAATCTAGCACAAGACAATGGATGCAACATTGATGGTTCCAATTAATGCATGCCATTTTGTGGTTTTCAATTGCCTAGATATTAAAAAGAATGATTTTGCTAATCCAAGAGAAACAAATTCAGGAAAATCATGTGTCGTATCAAGATAAAAGGTGGAAATCTCAACTACATTTAATGAAACTATGATGGAAGGAATGAATGAACTGATTACCGAAATGGGGGAACCACCCAAGGAAGAAACCCTGGGCATTTACTGAATTGCTACAGAAAGGCAGTCAAATGGGACCTCATGGAAAAGAGTCCATGACCAATTTAAAGTTTTGGTGTATGATGCAGGAGCATCATGCAAAATTTTATTTTCCATGTAGTTTCTAGAAAATATGAGTTTCTTGAGTGGATGATGAGGTGTGTTCAGATAAATGGCTTATTGACCAAATCTAGTTTTCAATTATCAAGAAGTAGAAGGCTACCTATTGTGTGTTGGAATTGTATTAGTTCTTAGGATTTTTCTCCCTATTTTTTCAACTAGATCCTACTATTTTGGATATAAACAAATATGTTTGTAACCATTTTGTGGCTACATGTTAATAAAGAAGAAACCTATGGTGAGTGAATTAAGGCATAGTGTGTATAATTTTATTCGAGGAATGTGTTAGATGGAATGAAGAACAAACATTTTATTATCTCTAAGTGTCTTAAAACTCATATATCTTCTATCAATGCAACTAATTTTAATATGTAATAATAATTATGTGTGGAATTGAAGTTATTGAAGTGATAAATACTCAATGGTGATGAAGGGAAATTTATTTGACATGATTTCTAGATTGTTGGAGTGAGTCACAAGTTGCATTCCACATGGGATTTAGAAATTCTATAGCGAGCTTCTAAGAACAAATGGGAAAAGGGAAAATGAAGTAGCAAATTGTTTCCATGTCATGATTTATTGTGATTAGATTCAATTACATTGAAACCACTAATGCTATTTAATTATCTGTGTTAAGTAACTCAAGGAAAACTTTAAGGATGTAAGTTTCTCTTAAAGTTTAGAAACCTTGGTGAATCTTACTATTCCCTAATATGCAAATCCTAAAATGTTTGGAAATATTTTTGTAAAAATATTTATATTTATAATGATTTTATATTAGTCTATATAATTTTTTGGCGATTTTTAGGGTTAAATAATTTTATACTATAAAACGTGGGTGAATCATTTTTAGAAAATATGGAAATTGGCAGATCATTTTTTAGAAAAAAACATGGAAAATTAGCCCACCTGCAAATATTAGCCCCTAAAATTTTCCCTAGTTAAGTTGCAACCGTAAAACAAGTTTTAACCATTTTGTGGCTAGACATTAAGAAAGAGGAAACCTGTGGAGAGTGAATTAAGGCAAAGTGTGTAGAATTGTATTCAAGGAACATTTTAGATGGAATGAAGAACAAACATTTTACTCTATTTTAATGTCTTGAAACTAATATATCTTCTATCCATGCAACTAATTTTATTGTGTAATAATACTTATGTATGGAATTGAAGTTATTGAAGTGATAAAAACTTAGCCATAATGAAGTTAAATTTATTTGACTTAATTTCTAGATTGTTGGAGTGAGTCACAAGTTGCATTCCAAATCTGATTTATAAACATTCTCCAATGTTATTATGAGAACACATAGGAAAAGGGACAATGAAGTAGCACATTGTTTCGAGGTCATTATTTCTTGTGATTAGATTCAATTACATTGAAACCACTCATGTTGTTGAATTCTCTGTGTTAAGTTGCAAGATCCTCATTTAAAATTTAATGTTAAGTTTTACTATAAAATAGATTCCTTTGGAAATACTAGTGTAAAGGAACATTATTGATTTGATTTGGATCATTGGTTGGATGTAAGAAATTGCTACGATTTACCTAGGAAAATTGAGAATTTAGTTGCTTTCAATCTTATATCAATCATCGATTAGGTACATTGTAAGGCTGAAATGAGAGTTGAATAGACAACTCTTGTTTTATTTTTTTAAGTTCTTATCTATTTCATATGGCTTTGAATAGCAATTCAAAAGATATTTTAATGTAATATTTTTATTTAAATAATGTTTTGCATCCAGAACAAATCAAATAGTTATAGTTTTAACTGCATCAGATTGGTGGTTCAATTATAGATGCTAAGATTCTTTTGAGCTTGGAAATAAGAGTAAATCTTTTTTTTTTAAGCTAGAGTTTTTTTATGTGGTTCTTAATCTCCTTTTATTACTACATCATATCCACCCCCACACACTCACCGTAGAAAGGGATGCCTTATGAAAGTATGCCTAGGGATAAGAATGACCATCTTCTTCAATAGTAATGTTCCATGGCTAGTGCACATGAAATAATTTAGAAATTAAGTCATATGTGGTTGGAACTCGTGTTGTTAGCCATTTAGGAGTATTTAGTATTTTCTTGGATGATGTCATTTTTCCTTGCAATCTATATGCAACAGTTGATGATATACAAGAGATTTATGAGATTTTTTGGGCCTTCTTCTTCCAACTTCTTTGAATGAGATACCCTGCCACATGGAGTCTAACGAAAAAAAAATCAAACAATGTTCCACACCTCCAAGGCAAAAGGACACATAAGGAAGAGATGGTCCACATAATCCTTGACATTTATACATAATGCACACCAACTAGGCATGATCATGTTCCCCTTCTATAATTTTCATCTATGGGATCTTATTTTCCTATATGAACCATTGGAGGATCCTTTCTTTGTCCAAACAACTTAGATTCCATAATTTTTTCCATCACCTAACTAAATCCCCTAGTCAACAATCATATACAAATAACACATTTATGGAGAATATTCCCCAAGAGAGGAGTGCACCCAACATAATGTTTGTTGCCTCTCCCTCAGGTGAATATGCAATATATTGAGGACAATAGTGTAATCTAGACACTAAATTGAAAAATCAAAAGGCATATTTAGCTGATTACCATCATGCTATCTGTCAGCCGAAATAGGTATTCTAGCAGGATCTACCACCTCGTTGAGAGTACACCTCCTATTTGCATTTAGGAATTCAAAAAACATCTATGGAGAAATATAGTTTTCTACACACCCTACACATTTGTTGATACCCATTCTTACTTCTTCACCATTTTCCAACTTCCAGGATAGTCCTTCGATGACATTGAATGAAGCGAATAGTACATTTGAAACAACAAAAAAATTAATCCTTTTATTTTTTGGGTTCCTAATCCAATCTTCAATAGAGATAGGGTGAATATAATTTATGAATACTACTTTATCCATAGGTTATTTGTGTATAACAATATCCATCAAACCTTAGTTTCCAACAACTATAAATAATAACAAATTTTAAGACCCCAACCTTCCGACATCTTTGGAGAATTTATTTTATCTCATTTGAAAAAATGAAAAACCTAACCATATTTCTAACCCGTCCATACAAATCTTCAACTAATTTTACAAATACATTTCAAAATCCATTTTGGAATCAAGCAAAAAGACATCCTGAAGAATGGCATCACTTCTAGAGCGAATTTGATAAGCGTTAGTCTACCCAACCTAGACAACCGTCTATAGCTCCAAACCTTTAATATATTCTCATTTTTCTATATTAAGAAAATTCAATTATTCTTCTAACTATAAATTAATTAGTAGTTTATTTTCCTGCAAAAACAACGAATAATTTGCAACTACAAGTTTCACAAAATTAAATTATGTGGAAGATAAACTAGAAAATGAGAAAATAATGGCACACACACACAAAATAAATTTCACATAGTTATTTTTAGACTAAAGTCCCCATAAAAGCCTTCCTTCGGATAAAAGCCTTCCTTCGGAAAGTTGAACTGTCCAAGGAAATCATTCTCAAGTGTACATTCTCCATCTACCCATCTATGTCCACTTATAATCTATTTTTGGGACTATTAATGGCAAAGATTAAAGCATAATCGATGGTTGAGATTATTTTTGGATCAATCTGCATGAGTTTCTCGATGATTCACACCTTTCTCAATTAGAACTGATTAATCAATAAATTTTCCCATTTAAACTTAGGAAATATTTAAAAATAGACTAATAACCTAATTGAGACATTTCTAGGTTGAATTTATGTTAGGTCCCTATAATACTAGTGATGCCCCCATTACTATTGTAGTTGTATCCCTTATTAATATTTTTGTGCCCCTATTGTCCCCATATTGTTATTACTAGCCCCATAGAATCCCTCTATTGTTATTCTTGTGCCTTTATATTATTATTGTTAGGTCGGCTTGGTTACATTGTGACCCCTTAGACTCCTATATATAGAAAGGAGGTTTTGTCATTTGAATCATCCAAGAATTGTTCATTTGTGTAATGTAAAGGAGGTTTCCCCCTTGAAGAGGATGAATTCTAAGGCGTTTATCTCTCTTTTCTATCTTTTTGTGAGATGGTTTCATAACATTTGGTATTGGAGCTTTGGATTCTAGGGTTTCGTGGCTCCAAATAGGTTATCGTGGCATTTGTGCTATAACATTTTTTCTGCAACGTTTTTTATGCTAAAAAAAAAATGATTTGGGCTGAAATCGTGATGAACCTCGTATCCGAATTTTAGAGCTTTTCATGCTATATTTGCGGAGATATGATCTAAGGAAGTTGGCCTTTTTCCAGACTCCCGAATTTCATTCCAAATAGGTGACCTGGGGAAAATAGTCATAACTTTTGTTTTGAGCATCAGATTGAAATTTTGGAAGAAGTTACAGAAAGAGGACGGACAGTATCTTCTTGTATATATTTTTTAGATCAGAAGGCAAAAACAATGACAGATGGCACTTCATACAAGTTCGCTCTTCTGGAAAGGCCTATAATCAGGTCGTCTTGGGAGATTGTGCATAAATCTGCCTTGGAGAATCTAAATTCAATCAGACTAGTGGCATTGGAAAGAGGACACAGAGGGCTACTGCAGGTCGCAATTTCAGAACTAGATGATCTGAAGTTATAGAGACACATCATATTCAATATTGAGCTCCTACGAAGAGAAAACAAAAAGGTGTGTAGTTTTTATTTAAAGTTTGCATAAACTTGGTTTGAAAAAATAGTTTGAAGGAATTCAAAGGGCATAATAAAGAATTATTATCAGTAATTGATGCCCTGAGGAAAGAAAATGCAAACACCTAGTAAGCAACCTAAAATCTCTAGCATGACTCATAAAGAAGAGGAAGAAATGCAACATGATATATCAAAATTAAGAGACCAAGTGCAACAAATGTCAGTCACACAAAAAGTAACAGAATCTAAGATGGATTGTTTAAAGAAATATTTGGACACTAAGATGGATGGCATGGATGATAAGATGGAAGAATTGAAGATAAATTTGAATAAGTTGCTACAAGAAATGGTCACTAATCGTGAAAGGGTAGTACTCACGATGAGAACAAAAGAAATGTTAATCATGATTTCATAGACTCTAATGTTGGATTGAAGACCCACCATATTCCAAAAATCAATATGAGGAAGTTTGATGGCAAGGATCCCACAACATGGATACTACAAATGGAGCAATTTTTCGATCTCCATAATGTGCAAACCCACAAAAGGTACGCATGGAAACTTTATATTTGGAACCAAATCAGTTTGTATGGTATCAATAGCTTTGCTCTCGTAAACAAATTATCACTTGGGCAATTTTTACAGAAGAAATGACAGCACATTATGAGGATACAAAAAGCAACACTTTTTTTAGCCAATTGATAAGTCTCAAACAAAAGGGTTCAATAATGGAGCACATTGAGGAGTTCCAAAAATTGGACATAAGGGTAAAAGATATTCCAGAGGAGCATAGGATTGATGTGTTCATAGGGTCTTTAAAGGATAATATCCAACATGATGTTCGCCTTTGGGAACCTGATTCATTAGAGAAGGCATTCAGGTTAGCAAGAAAAATGGAAAGCAAAATAATGGCAACCAGGAAGCATACCACTCACAACTATAAAGATGGAAGTGTTGTTGCCCCTAGCCTTCCACAACCTATAAGGTTGACACCACAACAATTGGAAGAAAAAGAGTAAAAGGGCTTTGTTACAGTTGTGATAGCAAATACACTAAAGGTCATAAGTGTGCTGAGAAGAAATTATTCTACATAGATTTGTGAAGAGGAAGAAGAAAATGAGCAAGAAAAGGTTCAAAAGAAAGAGGATATACTCCAGGAACAAAGCCTAGATGAAGAACAAATGAATCCGACAATATCTTGTAATGCATTGGCGGGAATTACCACTCCTCAAACCATCAAGATAGAAGGACAATCAAGAAGAAAAAGGTAATAGTGTTGATTGATTCAGGAAGTACCCACAATTTTATTCATTGTAAGGTAGCAAAAGAATTGAATTGCTTCCTATATCTAGCACCAGAGTGTCAAGTGATGGTTGCAAGTGGAGGAACCATAAATTGCTCTAGAAAGTGTTGTAATATCAAGCTATCCATGGGACAATATGTATTGAATAGCCCAATTCTTTCCATTCCAATGGGAGGTGCTAATGTTTTACTAGGAGTCTAATGGCTACAATCCTTGGGTACAATAGCTTTTAACTTTCAAGAAATTTTCATAAAATTTTCTATGGAAGGAAAGGATGTTGAATTAAGGGGTATTGCAAGGAAACCGAGAAAGATAATAAACTCTAACGGTATGACAAAGATTCTAAAAAAAGAACAATGAGGTGTAATTGCACAATTATGTTCGCTAGATGTTTCCACATCGAAATCATTTATTTCTCTAGATCTTCAAAAAGTCCTAGACAATCATTCCAAGGTATTTGAGACTCCCAAAGGTCTCCCACCTATTCGTTATCATGATCATGTTATCCATTTGATTCCAGGAAGTGTTCCTCCAAACATCAGGACATACAGATATCCCTATGCCCAAAAGAGTGAAATTAAACATATGGTTGCAGAAATGCTAGAGGCTAGTATAATTCAACCTAGCCAAAGTTCTTTCTCTACTCCAGTAGTATTGGTGCACAAGAAGAGGATCATGCGCATGTTCCGAATTATAGGGAGCTCAAACAAAGCTCACTATTAAAGATAAAGTTTCCCGAATTCCTGTCATTGAGGAATTATTGGAAATAATTGGATGGGCTAAATTTACTTCCAACCAAAGTTGGATCTTCATTCAAGATATCATCAAATCAGAATGAAGACTGAAGACATTCCGAAAACAACATTTAGAAACTCAATGAGGCACGATGAATTTTTGGTCAGCTTTTGGCTTACCAATGCACCTTCTACATTTCAAGGTTTGATGAATTCCATTTTCAAACCCTTAGAAAATTTGTGTTAGTATTTTTTGATGATATACTAACCTACAGCAAGTCTTGGAATGGTCATGTTGAACATGTCGATAGGGTGCTACAACTATTGGAGGAGAAACAATTATATGCAAAAAGATTCAAATGTTTCTTTGGAGTACGAGAGTTGGAATATCTGGGTCATATTGTATCTCATGAAGGAGTTAAGGTAGACCCTAGCAAAATTAAAGCCATTAAGGAATGGAAAATCACCACATCCATAAATCATCTCTAAGGATTTCTCGGGTTGATAGGGTACTGTTGATGCCCCGAAAGTCGTTACATCAACATTGGGGGATAACCACCCAGTCCGGACCTTAATACAACTCCCTTTCCATTTGGAATGGTGGCTCTGACTGGATATAATGGGACCAGTTTCCCAGTAATGAATAAAAGGGGGTGGATGAATGATTGGTTTTCTAATAAGCAATAATGAATGGAGGACTTATTCTATGAGTGAAAACGTAAATGGCTATTTTATCCCGGGAAGCTTCTATTCTTAAGTGCAACGTTTGGTGATCTTTGTTCGTTAATAGGCATATAGATGACACTATTCAATAAACAAAGACGTTCATTTAAATAATAATTGCTTCGTTCAAATAGTTGAACGAAGTAATTGATAAAACATTGTTACACTTCTCTTTTTATATTACTGATACATGCATGATTAGGAGAATAGCAAACTGTAAACATTCAATAGTGGAAAGTATAAAGTCTATTGTTAAGACACATTCACATATTCAATAATAGCAAGAATGATCAAACAACAATTCACATAAAAAGAATAAATTTAGACATAGATAATAGTACCATATGAGCTGCAAATCATTCCCAATGTCAATCACAATTTGAATTCCTTCTTCCGACTTAGAAATACTTTTAAATAAAGGCAGTAATGCACATCCACATAAAAGCTTCATTATCAAAATTTGGAAAAATTGGTCCAGTTTTCATAAAAGAATATTCCTGAAGTACAGTAGTGCAACTTCAGGCTTAAGTCATATACAAAAACTTATGACCCTTTCTAAATACATGAAAGGGTCTATAAATACTAAACTAATCTAACAAACTACAAAATTAAAATGCTACTAAATTGGTATAACCTGATCTTGAATATCTCCCCACAGCAATCTGGTAATCGGTAGCATGATTCATCACTCTGGCTATTTGCCTTTTGTCTTGAGTTGGCATATTGCCAACATTGGTTCCACTTCTTGAGGGCGGCTGAGACGAGAATTGATTTGAGCAGCATAGGTGGCATCATGTATATCGGGAATGATACACCCGATTGCATATGTTAGGCATTTGAGGGCAGCTCTCTAGCTGTATGGTTTTACTAGGAACAACCAATAGGTGTCCCAAGTTAAACTTTTAATTCCTGAGATCAATATCCCATTCTTTTCTAGTTCTTGGTAACATGATTGCTCCAATGTCTTGGCTAATAATAATTTACCTGGTGTACATTGAGAAATCATGTTAGATAAATTGAGAGTATTGTTAATCAAGTCAATCAAATTGTTCGTAGATAATTTGCATCTAGAAACCGCTCTCTCTGCTTTCATTAGTTGGGACTGCCACTCCATGAATAGAATTTCTTTATGGGATTCTAAGATTTTAGGCAAGTTTGCTGCCTGTCCGTCATTAGTGTCCTACCAAGTAAGAAAATCTGTTAAAGTCTCATCGGCTTGCTCTAAATCCTATCTGGCATCAACTGATTTGTCTATTATAGATGTTGTTATGTCGCACAGAGGTTCAACTTGGGCAATTTCATGACACAACAATCTTATTTGTGTTATTAGTGCCTTATTAATCTATATTGCCTCTGCTCAATGATATCTAAGTTATGAAAAACTCCTATGTCTTATCCTCTCCACAAATTTTTGAGACTAGAACACCCATGATGGTACAAAAACTAACATAGATGAAATCATATATATTTAATCTCATAATAAAAAATATTGGTGTGAAAAGGAAATGGATTATGAGCATTTTTTAGCCTTTCCCTAGACAATCCCACCTCATATAAAGTTGACTTATGAATATTTATCAGCATACATATAGCCTTATCAGCCAGTGAAAAATCCCACCTAAACTACTCTTAGGATAAAGCAATGTGTTATGGGTAATTCATAGGAAATTATGGCACTCTTTGATTCACCCTTCCCTTTCGCTTCAACCAAAATTCCACTTAATACTTTAGCCACCAATAGAAATAGTAATGGAGAAAGTGGACATCCTTTCTTTAAACTTTTCCTAGAATCAAAGAATTCTTTAGTTGACCCATTAATAGTCACTGCAAAACATATTGAGGTGATGCAACACATTACCCACTTTACAAAGCTTACCAAAAAGTCCAAGTGTCTCATTAGCATTCTAGTGTAGATCTAGCCCACCTTATCATATGCTTTGGGCAGTTTTATTTTAAGAAAAAAGCCTTATATTTTCTTTTTTTCTAAATTGTGGAGCCATTCTTGAGCTACCCCACTAGCCTCATGTATATGGTAACCTCCACAAAAGAAAATTCGTCCTTGAACACATTTTTTGACAAGCTCAACTTGAATCAATGATCTTGTAAATGCAATTACACAATTTTCCAATAAAATATATTAACCATGTTCCAATTTCATTTGAAATGTATTTTTTTTTTTTGTATTAGATGCTAACAAAAATTCCTTCAACAAAAGATGAAAGTTATGGGAGTAATTAATGTTAATTAATATGAGATATTATGATTATTTTTAATTTCATTAATTGAAAAGATAGTCACATATTTAAAATTATTATATATTTTAATAATCATTTTAAATTTTAATCACATATTTTAAGGTAAAATCTTATAATAACTCTAATGTACTATACGTAAATATTCTCCTAATACCTTACTTTACCCATATGTTCAAAATGTAAAGATTCTCCTATTACCTTAATGTACCCATTTATAGTGATGGGGATTATGAAGCCATGTTTATTTACTTAATTAAATTATGTTGTGGCCAGCAATATATAGATTCAAAATTAAAAAGAAATCAAATATGACTAAAATAGATAATATACAATTTTCTTTCGAATTTAAAATAAAGTCAATTCCACTAAATTGTATAATATCTACCACAACAATAAATATTGTGCAATTAGATAGATAGACAAGGGCAATTCATGGACATCACATTCAATTCCATGGTCTTCTCATATGTATACTTGAATTATATATTTTTTTAATGTATCTTGAATTTTTGCATTCTTTTATTTCTTTTAGGTGCAATTTTTCATAGCAAATTTTATAAGAAATTCGGACATTTTCTCATATGTATACTTGAGTTATATATGTCTTTGATGTACCTTGAATTTTTGTATTTGTTTATTTCTTTTACGTCTAATTTTTCCTAGTCAAATTTCTAAGAAATTTTGACATAAATTTCTCAAAATTGCAATTTTTAACTATATCATTCATAAAAAATTAAATTGTATTAAAAAGTTTTTTATGCTAAATTTATTTATGCATTTGAGAAGCTATGGAAAAACTAATTACTTGTTCGACTCAATAATAATTATTTGAAGAGACATATAATCAATACTAAAAGTTGTACTCCTCGTAGTGCAAGTAAAGGCTCGAGATGCAATTGAAGAGGCTAGTAAGGCAGCCCATGCACTGAGACAAATTGATACCATAATCGCAGATTCCTTGCCCGTAGGCAGAGGGATACTATTGGTCGCCTCCAGCCATGTTATTAAATATTTAAATGATCAATTATATCACAATTATTTATCTTTGATATTAATAATGTCAATCTATATAAATTATATTTTAATGTTAGATTTAAAAATTACAATTAATTATATATTTAGTAACTTATTTTTTTTTCTATTAATAATTGGCAGACATAGGTATAATCAAAACATCATAACCACTTGTATTTGCAATTATTTTTATCATAGATTTTTCATAAATAAGTTTTGATTTTCTTAAATAATTACTTCATTTAAATTCTATATTATACTACCTTTAATTATTCTTACAGGGAGTATTGCTATCAATTGCTTTTTGCATAAGAGGTAGGTACCAAGTAGAAATCATGCATATTGCATGGGTTCTAATGTATTTAGAAAAAATAATATATTAAAGATATCTAAAGGGGTATATTATGAAAACATTTTATGTATATTTTATATCTTGAAAATGTGTATAGATATTTTATATGTAAGTTAATGAGATAAATGGATAAAAACTATAAGATTATTTTTCAAGAAAAATATCAACTTTTATTAAAGAACTGTGAAAATTACATTTTGGATATGCACAATTGTGAATTAAAAAATGGGTTGTTTTGCAGTACAACCATCCAAGAAAAGGAGAAAAATATCAAACCTTTTAAAATCCCTCCCCATGTATTGTCAAGTCCATCATTACATATCCTAAGCCTAAATACATAAAACAAAATACCATAAGCTAATAATCATTCGAGAATTATATCTCGGAGAAAAAAACATAAACAAATTTGAATATGTTATCTTCATTCATGTATGATGTCTAGTTGCATGACTTCTATGGAAGGCCTATGATATCACTCATATAAAGTATCATATAACTACTCGTTGATATTCCAAGGGCCTAGATTTTGCTCATCACCACTTTAGAGAGAGTGTCTATAGTAGTGTTATTTTCCTTCTAAATGTGACAATAAGAAATATGATCAAAACCATGTTTCTGTTGTAAGATATCTTTAATAATAGGTATTCTTGTGTGCCTGTCTATTACATTCCTACTTGACCCAACATAAAAATCACCTACTATGATCCCATTACTAAATTTAAGTTCGATTAAATTTAGTTTTAGTAGTTGTCACATGCATAATTGTCCATAAAATGTGTTTCAAAGTATTGGTAGTATGGCATACAAATTGAAACTTCCTACATATTCTCGAGTGCACCTAGTTCAAACAATATTGCCAAAACTTGACGAGGAGGGAAAATAATAGTGGAACCTAAAGCAGTCATAGATATAAGAACTTGACATCTATGAAAATGATCAATTTCAAAGTATCTCATCAAGTGGAAGAACTTACCCGATGAAGATTCCACATGGGAGGATGAAAATTTTATACAAAAGCATATTGAACTATTCAAGCATTGAGGACAACAATTTTTTGAAGGAGAGGGTCATGTTAGGTCCCTATAATACAAGTGTATTCCCTTATTATTATTTTCATTATACCCCTTATTGTTATTGTTGTTCCCATGTTGTCCCCATATTTTTTTTTATTGTGCCCCATAGAAACCCATTATTGTTATTGTTGTGACCTTAAATTATTATTTTTATGTCAGTTCTGATTATATTGTGACCCCTTGTACTACTATATATAGAAAGGAAGTCTTGCCATTAGTATCATTGAAGAATTTTTCATTTTATGTAATGTAAAGGAGGTTTCCCCCTCAAAGAGTCTACTTTTGAAGTCATTGATATGTATCTTACTTCTATTTTGTGAGTCAGTTACATAACAATCTCTAGGAGTATAAACTTTATTCCATTAAGTTATTTTACTGACTGGACTATCTTCACCTGAATTAGTTTGTAACCCATTAAGCTATGTCCTCATAATATAATTTTAATGTGAGTAAAATGATATGATGATCATATCACTAAAATCTATCAAATAACTCTACTTTAAAAAACACATATTCATCACTGTCATTTATTCACAACCTTCATATCAATTATCCTTTCTAGCACTGGTTATAGGCTTCTACTCCTCTCATGTTGAGGTGTTTTGTATTTGAGGATTCTCTAATTCAAGGATATAATAACCTATTAACCCTGTGCATGAAATTTCTAATACTCAATAAGTAGGCCCATAAAAAAAAGAAATATATATTATATATATATATATAATATAATATATATATTATATATATATATATATAATATATATATATATATATAATATATATATATATATATATATATATATATATCGATAGATAGAGAGATAGAGAGAGAGAGAGAGAGAGATAACCAGTTCATGGTTGACCCTTTTTTACTTATTGAAATTATCAATATGTTATTTATTTGTTTTTTCTTTGCATTGCTCATTTCTCCCCTACAATAAAACATGGAAGCATTATTTATTCCCACATAGCTGTTCACGGGTTCTTCTCCCCCTGACGCTACTATAGTTATCAAAAATACTTAGATTTGGGCACTTTGTTGGTTATTATTGGGGTCCTCCCTTGGTAGGGCACCTTGAGTCTCAAGCTTTGTTTTCATTTTATTGGGATTCATTGGTATACCTAGCTCATAATGAAGAAGTTAATTATTAAATTTGTCAATACAATCATCCTATAGTATCATAAGATTTTATTTTTCTTATTTATTCTTCCTACCCTAGTATTTCCCACATGGATAAGATAGTTTTACTTCTCAGTGTCATTTAACCACATAACTCCAAGGATTGCATTCACATTTTCATTGGAGGCTTTACAAAAAATAAAAGTATAGATTATGTAAACTTATACACACGTCTGTGTAGCTTGGTTATACATAATTCGTTCCTTTGACCATGAACAACAATTTTAAAATAATCATGTAGTTGTGCATCTCCAACTACCATAATGCATTCACCATAATACATAGATTTGCGAGTTTCATGATAAACAAGCAATGCATAATCATAACTCGGGAATTTTAAACTACCATATTAGGGAGGGAAATTATTACCGTGATGTAGTAGTGGAGGTGATTCATCACGAGGCCTGCCTTCAATCCCAACAACCCTTGTATTTCCAATTGAGAAACAAGCATGTCTCAACCAAAAAATGTTAGCACACACTAAAAGAAGGAATTCATCATTACATTTAATCTACCATCAAACACTATAAGTTTTTAAGATAATAGATTAAAAAGAGCAGAATCCCATGTAAAACAAACCACTATTCCTCCACTACGATACATCTTATTATTTCATTCGTATGGAATTAGGACAAGGACCTTCAAACGATATATTCCTGAGCATACAAAAATCAAGTTTTATGCATCCTTATTGAAACATTACTACCCTAGCTCTGCTCTTTATACAAATCCATGTGAAAGTCAATGACGTTTTTATAGCTAAATGGATATAAACACTTTTTTTGCTTTTTTTATTTTGATATTTGAGCTAATGAATTGATCAAATAAATTCATTCATAAACATAGAAATAAAATAAAAATTGTCCAAATATAATCCAATGGATAAATATATACTTTAATAAGTATTAAATTTGGGAATAATATTCCAAAAAAGTTTAGACATAGATTGCTCCAAAATATCATGAATTAACATGAAATTGAGTCTTGTCTTGCACTTGCAAATTCATATATTCATATGTCTTGTCATTATTGATATTATTATAATTGTCTAATATCTTCCAAATGAAGATCAATTAAAAGATCCATTTAGACTTTGGTGGACTACATTTGTTTTCTATTTAGATCAATTAGATTGGATAATTGACCACACTTATCCCATCATTTTTTAATTTTCTATCTTTACTAGACTTCATATTCGATTTAACCTTAAGCAAACTTGAAGTCTTCATCTAGCAAGCATTCACTCAATTTGATGAGATGACGTTGATTTGCACAGGACATCCACACACTAGATAAAGATCAAACTTGAACTAAACATTTAAGAAAGGGTGTTATGGAGAACCTCCATTTCAAACAATAGGAGGATTCCCAAAGGCTTTCGTTACAACTCATCTTGCTTGGCTAGACCAAAACTTCTCTCACTTGAATCAAGCTCTACATAAACCTAAGAGACAAATTCCTACTCTTGGATGACCAAATTCCTACCTCCATGTAGAGAACGAAGGAAATCATTACTTATTTAATAAGAATTTACTTAATGATATGCGTTGCCTCGACAAAGATTCGATCAATGAAACTGGATAACCACTATCTTTCTCAGGAAATGTTTTCGGTTCAGTAGATAAGGTGAGCACAGAAATTAGATTTTTTTTATTTGAAAGGAAACAATCATCCTTACCATGTTTTTCTTCGACCAAACTGGAATTTGCAACATCTCCTGTCCAATTTGAGTATCCTGATGCTTATCCAACTTAATTTGATCGAATGAATCGACCCACGAGAACTTTTTTGTTTTTGTCACTCCTACCTTATGACCATACAGTTTTGGTGGATTTTCCATGCAGCACCTTGATGATTTTAGTGGCTAATATATTCATCCAATATTCCGCATTTCTTGCAGTGATCAATGACAACTTGATCAAGGGACTCCTTCACTTGGTACATGCAAAGATGTCTGAAGGAACTAATGGCCTCGATGTCTTCCAGCAACCGGTTCTTCTGCTTCATCACTAGGGCCATCTCTGTCACTGTGTTGTCAATGCAATCTCTTGCATTGATAGCTTGCTAGATGGGTCCTTCTCCACGAGCTTAATGTGCTTGGCTCTGCCATAGGGGGTATCTCTGGCTGAGAACTTGCACATAGCATGAAAGGGATCGATTTTAACCTGAGATTTCCCTGAACTGGACTAATCCGCCTGAGCTGAAGCAAGGGCGGTGTTGCTCTGGAAATAGTTGAGTTTAAACTTTGACATGGGACTTATCTAGAAAAAAAGGCAAAGACTCAACTTTGACTATCATTTCCTCCATTTTTTCATTGTTGAATGAGATTTCCAAAACCTTCCATGTCCTCAAACCCTGCCTGTCATAAACACAAACTTGCCTTCACAATAGTTGACCATTAGAAATTCAAGAGCTTATGCTCTTGATCATTTTGACTAACTCTACATAATTCGATCCATGCTATTTAGTCGTCCATATCAACGCACTAGAGTTCTCATGCATTTATGAGACTAAATCCTATTCCTCAATTAATGCCAAGAATTTGGTAAATACTGAACACTCTCAGATTTTTTTATATATGTGGTCAGGGCCATATAACCCGTACATTGTTAAATATTCCCTTTGCAATGTTTTAATATATTTTACTTCATTTGCATGGAGAGTTATAAATGTCTAGTATTGGTCGATACCTTAACTAATCAATATAATATATATAGCACATTATATTATATTTCTATTCCGACAATATGCCCGTTCCATAATCATTTTAGGATTTTATTTCCACCGTTATGGATTCTTGCATATTTGGCACTTATAACCTGAACCCTCTTATCGGTGTCCAAGTATGAACAATGTGTCAACCGTTTTCCTACATTAATTCATCAATCCAGGTGCGTACTCTTTTTAAGGTAACATGCAAGGTATATGCAAGAGCAAGGTTACAATCTACATCAACGAAGGGCTCGTGATTAAGAAATCAAAACATCGTTGTAACAGTAATGGAAATGAGTTGTAGAACTTAAAAAGGAATTCACAACAGTCTATGTAATATGCAACAGCAATAAGGAAATAGATACAACAAGTAAAACAACACACCCAAAAGGAAACATGCAGCATCTGATCGGAAGAACGAGCCCAAATCTTTGATCAAGGCTGCGTTTACACACAAGTGAAGATAGAACAACAAAACGTTTATAGTTTATTAATCTGAAGAAAAGTTGTTTCAATACATATCCCATTACGACTAACCCTTCGCACAGGAAATATCGCTCTTTTATACAATACAAGGGGGGTGATAACATCTTTCCCCAAAACATGGCAACTACATGCCCAAAAATATACATCAGTTCAAAACAGCACTAGTGCCGAGAGAGCGAGAACAAAAATGATCCAAAATGGATTAGAAACAACTGCAAGTTGGTTATGCCATTTTAGCTCTATTGAACGGCTACTATGAACTGCGTAACTACCACTATATGTCAAGAGATCAACACATGTTCTCTATAATCTACGGACATAACAAGTTTTAGTGGCTCTCATAGGTAAAATCCTCGTGACTTTACTTCATTAATTAAATATTCCAAGAAACAAATAAAGGAGGGTTACCTCATAGGTTTAGCATAGTAGATACATGTTAATGAGTGCAAAAATGATGAAATGATGATTGGAAATGCAAGGAAAAGTCAAGCAGATTTCGTGCCCAACATCTCCCCCCAACTAGCCTTCCTCATGCCCTCATGCAGCTCACCTCCTCCACAGGCCTGGATTAGATAGACTATGGGCATCGTGAAGCCGAGTGAGATCATATTCCTCTACCATATTTATTCCTAGAACCTTATACCCTTGTGAAAGAAGAAATTCCTTCCACCAATCATTTGGTACATTATATGCTGGGGTATAGTGCTCTGCTGGCAACCAAATGACAGGGAACTGGAACCGAATATCCATCCACCAAACCCCACATGTTTGGATGCATGCCACGTATCTTGGCATTGTGCTTAGTGCTTGTGCAAAATTTGTTGTTCCAAACAGTTCCCTATTCCGAATAGACATGGGTGACATCATCCACCCTTTCTACCAACTATTAAGGGCCTCATCTTGAAACATGACTATTTGTTTGACACAAGGATCAATGCACCACTTTTGTGTCCTCAACATCCATTCTATGTTTCCTTCAATTTCTAAAGAGGTGTTGTGCTTATTGTACATAGTCACTGACCGCTCGTGCTCCCCTATCATCATAAAAGGCTTTGTGGTCTAATTTGACTCCAACATGTTGGAAGCCTTCTGCCAAATTATCTTATTGAGAGTATGAGAGGTGAGGGCCCTTAAATCAATGTTCCCCACATATGGGACTGGATTAAACTCATTGTCTACAAGCAGAATGTATCCATGCATATATATCTCACACATTAAATGTTGACTTGACAAATTGTGAGCCCTCAATATCTGAAGGAATTGTACATAGTCCTCGATCTCATGACTAATTTCCTTCTCAATGCTCTCCAAATAGAAGAAACTAAATCACTCATGCAAGAACAAAGCAAAGATAAAAGCAGGAGGGCGATATGCCATTACTTCTTCTGTCAAACTGAACATCTGTTCTTTGTCACCCTTCAATTCTGTCACTTGTCCCTCCAACCACTCCACCTTGGGCATCTTCTTTGCATGCATTAATCACAATATCTCTATGTGCTCCACATATTCGAAGATAGCCTTGGGTGCTTATTCTTGGGTTCTCTTCACTTCGTTATGATATCAAGCCACGATGGATTTCCAAGTTTGAACTTCGGCTGTCAAGGAAAACTCACAGTCTTCAAACAAATGCTTGATAGGTTCTGTCTGAGTGGAAACTGAGGTTGTTGTCACATTGTCCACTAGTGTTTTTGATTTGGCCATAGGATTCAAACTTTCCTTATCCACCATTACTCCTTTCAACACTATCTTTCATATTCATAAGCCATGATGACCACACCACTAAATATCATCATCGAGACTCTCCATAATCATACCTTACAATTATTTCAAATGCGTTCATTCATCAAGCTCGAATCTGAGAATCTAAAGCTAGGTCTTTCATGTGTAAGTATCTTAATCCAATTTTAAATCATGGTATAGATACTTTTTCCCATCACAAGAGAATTTGACAAGTTTGGAAAAAACTTGCAGAACAATGAAATAAAACATTAATACTCACATAATTCCAAATCATTGATAGTTAGGCACAATAAAACAACAAGCACTTTATGGTTGACCACTTCTACCTCTAGAAAATATTCAACAAGTTAACTGTTTTCACTTCTTTGGATTACTCTCTACTCCATCACAACAGTGGAAGGTTCTATGTTATATAACAATATTGCAATATTATTTGTTCAAATCTAACCTTACAGGGTTTCTTCTCCCACAATGCTATTATAGTTATCCACCACAGTGTATGAATACAATACATAGACTTGATAAATTCAATATAAAGTAAAAAAATCACTATGAAGTGTGTATAAAGAATAAACTTCTCAAATTGTGAGCATAGGTGGATTATGGAAAAAAACATGCAATTCACAATCGTATCTCTCCAAATTATACCTACAACATTAGGGAAGAAAATTATTACCATGATTCTAAAAGAACCAAGTCATTTTTTTGGTAGTGATGCCATCTAGAACAATTCCCTCCAATCATTAAATGAATGCTCGCATTTAGGTGCTTCACCACAAAGTCAGCCTGCAATCCCAACTGCCATCAAATTTCCAATTGCAAGACAAATAAAACATCTTTGAGAAACTAAAAAAATTTCAATGCTTGGTGAGAATACTCCATAGCTTTGAGCCAAATCAACATGCTCCTGCAATCAACATGTAGCATTTGTAATATTCTAGTGGTAAAATTCTAAAAAAAATTAAACCAAAGAGGGTATATATAATTTAGACTCAAATATCTCAGATAAGTCATGTTTAGACTCAAATTTTTATCATCCATTTTCTAATGCTATGCCAACTATAGATTCAGGGTAAAATACCCATCATAAGGAACTCAATTACTAATAACAACATTGACCAACAAAATGCAGTTAACCACAACATTTCCACTAATTGGACAATGGTCAAACCACTATTGTAGCCAATTCAGACCACCATCACAACCTTTAACCACTCAACTCTATCGCTCTGTGAGGTAGCTCATTCTTTAAATAATGTCACACTAATGCTTCCTGCTAGTTAGTTCTTGTTAGAAATTAATTGACCAGAATGTCCTTAATCCTTTGAAGAACAGGAAAAAATATTCCTAAGCATTGAAGCTCTAAATTTCGTTGTAGAGGAGATTGGCCCTTTTTGTCAACACTCCACCTTAACCATGCTCGATCACAGAGTATCACAATAAAGCAAGGGATGTCACAATCCATGCATATGGCCATCGCCTGCTACCACCACTGAGAAATCCCGATATATGCTTCCATATTATTTTACACCTGCATGCCTCTATGGCGAGAGCTGGAGGAGACTAATATTGGTATTAATGTTAGCCTTGATCTGCTCTTAACCTTACACGTTTGTGTCCATTGCAAGTAGAAGATAAAGTTAGTGTGTTTTTCCTATGTGTAATGAAGGATAAACACTATCCAAATTAAGGATAACCATGACCATGAGGATATCCGTTATCCACTGAATGATTTTGTGGACTAGAATATTCCAAAACAAAGAGTAAGCTCATATTTTTTATAGTTGCACAGTTCGTACATCTCTGGATCTATGGATAAAGCAAGGGGAAAAGCAGTATTAATAGGGAAACATCGGTTGACAAGGAGATTTTCTATAACGATCAAATTGAAAAGGTGTCATTTATTTAAATCAAATGTTCCGATCGAGCTTAATGACACGGGGTTTTGAAAAAAAAATTGGAAGCAGTAACTAAAAAATGCGGAAGTATCTATTAATTAATGAGTGTCGTGGAGGTCTTTCTCTAGTTTGTCATGACCTCCATGATTTGGGTCGAGGTTGATTGACAGTGCCCAATTCTAAGCACCACGGAGGGATAGGTCAATTAATACACATTCTTGTTACAATTCGAAATATTAGTACTTAAAGATTTCATTAGAAAAATAAGGGTGTAATAGAGGGCTATAATGCATCCATTCTCCTGCGCTATCAATGAGGTTGTTCTTAGATGTAATCCCCATAAAAAGGCAGGGATAAGTCACTTCAATAGTAAGGCATGGATAAATCAAAGCCTTAAGCATTACTCCTTTATTTTCATACACAACCCATATACACTTCGTTATTAGAGCAGCTAGTGCCTACATTAAAGTGACATAATTTTCAACCAATTTAATACTTTAGGGATTCCTCTCTTAACATTTCATATAGATCTATATTTAATAGATTAATTAAATTTTCAGCCTACGTAATTTACATAAAAAAATTATTGTAAATCCGATGTTTGGCCATATTTATTTTGATTCTTGGTTTATACACATTTTTAATGTACGTTGTGTATATGGTCAATGAACACTCCGAAGGAATAGATTTCAACTGATGCATCATGCATGAGTTGTTCTAGAATTTGTTTGTTTGAGTGTGGTTGTGTGTGTGAAAACCCGCATCAAAATTTCCTTGAACACAACATTGCCACATGGAGAATGAAAACCACAAATTGTATTATGAGCCATGGCAATGAATTGAACAAACTATTATTCATGGAGAGTGGGAGCTAAAAGGAGTGGACAACATGAAACTGTAACATTGAAAATGTGAGACATGGAGACAAGTTGTGAGCCATCAACCATATATACAAAAATAGTCAACAACTCAAAACATAATATAATATCCGAGCTGCAGAGAAGGTCAAGCAGTCATGGAAAATAAGTTCAATCTTGCTAGGTAAGGTACCTACTAGTGGATGTTTAATGTTCATTACATTTATTGATATGAGCAGATAAATATAAGCTTCGAATTAACTTTCACTGACTAAAAGGAGTCTTAAATTTGTCCTAATCATCTTTTATTTTATGCACCCTCATCTAAGTATCGACCATTACATATACATACATCATTTATGTTTATCTTTGAAAAACAAGATATTAATCGACCTTCAATCTTAACCCCGCACATAATTCTCATAACACTTCAACCCTCAATATTCTTTAGTGATCCATACACACAGTAATTCTTTACTTGTTCTAAAACTCACTTTATTAAATGCTACAATGGTCACTAAGATATGTAGTTTAACTCCATATATATAGTGGATACACTACATCAACCAATGTGGGTGTTTAGGTCCAAAATAATAGATTTATCTACTACATTCCAAATCAACACTTCACATTTACTATGCATACATTATATCCCATAGGAAAGAATCAACCTGAGAATTAAACATGATAAAATTAGGCATTTTGATTTCATTCCCTTGATGAAAGCACTAATGCATTCCATACAAAACACAACTTCATATTCAATAGCTAACTTGTCACCCCCATGTCTACGTTGTCAAAAATAGCTAGTATTGCCATACAACATGATCATAGTCCTACTGTCATAGTCAAAGGCATTAATGACATATGTTTTATGCAATACGAAACATACTGAATAATGTGCATCATAACTAAAATTATCTTGAGTGGTTGCAATTCAAATCATGATTCATAATGCATAGCAAAGATAACCTAGGGCATAGATAACCTGAGAAAACATTTTATAACATTGCAAATCCTTAAATATATAAATAAAGTCACAGATATTAAAGCAACCTCAGTTCAAAATTACCTTCAATTTTAAGTTCCTTCACAAATAAATTGTTTTAAGATTTTTTTGTAACCTTAATGGCTTCTAGGGCCTTAGACACTACTTTATAATTCATTGGAATATTTTTCTTATACAAATTTTATAACCATCCCCTTCAATAACCTCTTATTTGTTTAGGGCACAGTTTAGGACCTACCACTCATGCATATCTTAGAGAGGTGGATTGGCCCATAGGCCACAATGTTTTAACTTGGAGATCAATTACCATTTGCCACATACCTCCTTCACCCAACCTAGAAATCACCTACTATGCCACCATTACTAAATTGATCTTCGATTAAATTTAGTTTCAGCACTTGTCACATGCAAAATTATCAAATTATATCATAAAAAAATATAACACATGTAATTATACCCATAAGCTTAAAGATTCGAGAACATAACAAGTAAAGAGACAACATACAAAACATCTCATGAAATCGAATCAGACCAGAGTAGAGGAAAGAATGTCACTTCAAAAATCGAGCATTGCCACCAAACCTAGAACTGACTTCCTCTAGTTCACCCCTGAGCCGAGAGTTATTGCCATGGATAAATTGCCTCTTGTTGATCCCATTAATGGATATTTAATTCCCTCTTTCATGATATGGTATCCTTTAATGACGTCTCGCTTTTATGGATCTTTTTATCCATTTTTCTAGGCTTTTCTAAGAAAAACTTTCCTTTCTCTCTTAAGAGGATTTTCCACATAAAAACTTGTATTTCTTGCCCACAAGGCTTTTCTGTTCTTCTTAAACTTAGAATCCTTCTCCAGCTAATTAAATTAATGGATGTTTATCTCCCACTCCATTAAGCTTATCTATAATTGGATCTAGAAGTCTTATCATGAAAGAGTCATCCATTCCCATTCACCAATGGGATTTCATTTGGAAAGAGTATCATCTCTTGGTGTCTTGTTTTCCAAGTGATTAAATTATCTTTATTATTTAATTAATAATAAAGTATTTTATTTCATTTTTATACCTTAGACCTAGTATTTCCTAGCTTTGGTCAATAGAGTGTTACATACAATAGAGAGGAGTTACACTGTGACATTTGATGATCTCATTGAACCAATTTATAATAATAAAATAATCCTTGAAAAATTATCACTACCTTCATCCCTCTTCATTAGCAAACAAGATCGAAAGATTAAGGCTAAGTAACTCTACATAGTTATTATTACCCCTACTTAGACCACTTTGATGCTTGTAGTAGTGTTTTTCCTTTAGAAATAAAATGGATCCTGAGCATCATCCAAATTTTTTATTTTCCATGTAATTTATAGAAAATCTATTTTTTCTTAATAGAAAGTGAGATGTTTCAATAAATAGCTTATTGGAAAAATGTAGCTTACAATTATCCCAAAGTTGGGAACTACCTGATGTGGGTTGGAATTGTATTAGTTCATTAGGATTTTTCTCCCTAATATGTTGACTAGATCTTACTTTTGTGGATGTAAACAAAATCTTGTTGTAAACATTTTTTGGCCACATATTAAAAAATAAGACACTTATGCAAAGAGAATGAGGGAAAAGTGTGTAGAATTGTATCCAAAGAATGTGTTGGATGGAATGAAGAACAATGGTTTTATTCTATCTCAGTTTCTTGAAATTCATGTATATTTTTCTAGAAAAGCATTTTTACTGTGTAATAATACTTAAATTTTTGGAATTGAAGATGTGGCAGCAATAATTATTGAGCTTTCATGAATGGAAATTTATTTGACCTAATTCCTAGATTGTTGGAGTGAGCCACAAGCTACATTATGAAGTTGATTTACCAAAATTATCCAATGAGCTTATGAGAATGCATAAGAAAAAGGAAAGTGACGTAAAACATTGTTTCCACATCATGATTTATTATGGTTTTCTTCAATTACATTGAAACCAATCATGGAATTGAATTATTTGTGTTAAGTTGCAAGTTACTCATTTAAAATTTGATGCAAATCTTTTTTTTTAAAAGCTCTATCTTTGGAAATAGTATTATAGAGGAGCGTTCCAGATTTGATTTCAATTGTTGGATGGATGTAATTAATGGCTATGATTTACCTAGCAAAATTGAAACTTTTCTTGGTTTTAGTCTAACATCAATCATTGATTGGATACATCGTATGGCCGAAGTAAGAGGTGAATAACCTGTCGGTATTATGATACAGGCGTTTTCCTTGATGGCAACTCACTCAGATGAAAGATCTATGGACTACAGGTTAATAGCAAAGAATTGCAGGCCACATAGAATGAAGAAAAAAAGGTATGCACAGGTTCACCTTGACCAACCCACGCATACACGCAGGTTCACTGAAAAAAGAAGAATATACATGCAAACACACTTTCACAGAAGGAAAAGCGTGTATATATTGGGAAAACAAGTTTTTTGGGTCCAAGGTATTTCTTTGGTCCAAGGAATCTGACCCAGGGTATTTGGTCTGTGGTATTGGTCTAAGGTATTTGGTCCAAGGTATTGGTCCTGTTAACACCCAGGTTGTTCCCTTTGACTCCCAAGGGAATACGGCCGGGGTAACCACTAACCAATCTTTGGATTACAGCTTCTAGCCCAATTGTAATCAGAGAGGGCTCTCTCTTTGAGGTTTGTCTCTGTTTTGTGGAGGCTTTAGGCTAGTTATGAAGTAGGGGTTTTGGTTTATGTTTGGTTGGAAGGATGTCTTTCTGTACCTAAAGTGGGAATCTGCAGATAAGGTTAGTCCATTGGTCAATGGAGTCTGTGGCTACTGGTTGTTGAAGTCTTGAGTTTGAGCAGCTAGAATTACAGGGCCATTTAAATACTTTATGAAACAAACTTGAAATTATGATGGTGGAATGTGAACAACCAGTGAAAAGCAGTTAAGAATTTTCCACTAAGCTGAGGTGTGGGAAAGAGATATATTCCTCAATAGAAAACTTGAATTCCTGAAACAATAATCACTGTGAAAGATATAGCATGAAAGGGTAGAAATTAAGAATTACACCTTTATTACTATAACTGAAGAAAAACACTTATAATAGCTTAGATTGAGTTCAGGGTAATCTGTGATTAAGTCCTGGAACTATTCTTTTTCCTTGCCATTAACTGTAAAGAACAGAAACATGAAAGAGATATGAAAAGATGATAAAACACATAAACAAAGAGTTGTAAGGAAAACTTATTGTGTCATGAAATACGCAGGAATCCTGTAACATTCAGTTAAACACCTCAATGCATCAAACAACACAGAGGTTTGGAAATTCCACCGCTTTTGTATTACTTCTCTGAGAATTTACAGTAAAAGAACTATATCAATGATATCAATTACATCCAACATCCAACCCTTGCAAACTCATGCGAGGGGGAATATATAGAAGTGTTTCATACAAAATATCTAAGGCATTGAGTCATCTGAGAAATAAAATATCTTCATCAACTCGTACAGAAATAGTAGATAGGAATTTATTACAGCTTT